>JASFAT010002762.1:0-98074 GCA_031353405.1 Baronia brevicornis
AATGAGTTATAAGTAAATATTAAACGAATAAATACAAAGACACATAGATAGTTATAAAGACAGATAGTGATTTAATAACTTGATCTGACCGTTTTACACGAATTTCGCTTTTGATATTTAAAATCTCCATCATAGTAATACACCCTGTACTAGAAGGGCTATTTTAAGTGAAATAGTTTTTTTTTTAAATGAAGAAGTGCATGAAGTTTTTATTAAACTTAAAACTTTGGAACGTGCTTCCCCTTAACATAAGTGATAGTGCAAAAGTAAAATTATATTTTCACTCAAAGAGGCATTTAAGCCGGCAATACATGTTGGCCAAACATTGCCAAGCGAAGGCCAATATCAAGGTATAGTGGTAGCGGATGAAGCTCTGTGGTCTCTGCCAACGGTGGATAGGCGTGAATATATACATATATATATATATACATATATATATATATATATATATATATATATATATATATATATATATATATATATATATATATAAATGAATAATAGAACAGACATACTGGCAGTGGACGAGCAACGGACGTCTCGTGGTGTCGGCGGAGGGCGGTGTGGGGGGAGCGGCCAACTCGGCCAGCTCAGCCAGCCCCCGCGTCACCTCGGGCACGTGTCCCGCCGCCGTCGGCCAACCCTGATACTGCAACTGGCGGACCGCACTCCACTCGCCGCTCTAACAAAAACCCAAATACACTTTTATTCTATGACTTACACTTTTTTTCAAAAATACCCTTTATATTCTATACTTTTTTAGGTTTGTAAAGATAATTTTTAAAAAATTCTACAGAAATACGTAAAATAACAATGTTTTTTGTTTTACGTCATTTTAAATTCCTTCAGTATTCTGGCTTTCATTAATGGCTTTCAATAGTGCCAAAATAGCAGAGATGATTTTGCCAATGTCACGTAGAAGGGATAAGACACAAAAGGCGCGATATAACTAAGATTAAAAAATTAAATGTCAGCATTGATGACATGATATTCATTCATATTCAATTACCGTTTCTTTTGTATTACAGAAGCAAAACTTTGATTCTATACTTTGTGTTGTTCTTTCCTCTAAAGTCTCGTGTATCTTCGTTTTTGTCGACGAGTTTTATCATGATAAGAAAACGGAAGATTGTCACATTTCTTTCATTAGGTACACCACCTGTGCAAAGCCGGGAAATAAAAACAAGACAACTCTTGTTCTTTTTTTGTGGAATAGGGAGGCAAACGAACCTGATGGGAAGCAATAAACACCGCCCATAGACATCTGCAACATCATAGGCATTGCAAAAGCGTTGCCGGCCTTTGAGATAAGAATAGGCTTGTTTTCTAAAGTAAAATAAATGTAAATGTAATTACGGGAGTTTCGTACCTTGTTGTTGGTAACCCTGAACTGTCGCCGCGTGTAGTACGGACACGACTCGCTCTCCTCGTACTGTACGGAGATGTGCTCGTACTGTACGGTGCCGTCGTCCCAGTAGCGCGGGCACTTGCCTTCCCCGAGCTACGAGTATACACAACACAACAATAATAAGTTGATCCCTTAACCTACAACTAAGGGATGCGACCAAATCATTCATACTTGTACCCAACTGATCTGGGCTATCACTAACGGCAATACGAGGCGAGCAATCTGTAGAAAAATTATGGTAGTAGACCACCTACTACCTACCTACCTACTAAGAATTTGCAATATAAAGTATATGGGAAAATATAACATGGCAACAAAATGTATACAAAAGAAAAAGAAACGAAAGTAACAATATTTTGTAGACCATTCAAAACTAAACTTTGAGTGAAAAATTTTTAAGCGTATCTTTGGTCTTGTGATGGAAAATGAGCGATGGCGTACTCTTTACAACCACGAGCTATAATATGAGTTGTACAATGAGCCGAACTGGGCACGTGGTACGGATGAACGAGGCTAGTGTACCCAAACGCCTAGTTGACGGCAAACCAGATGGTCGTAGAAGCCGCGGAAGACCTAAGCTCAGATGGCTAGATGGAATCGAGGTTGACTTAAGTACAATCGATGTGAGGGGCTGGAGAGAAAAAGCTAAACCAAGATCTGACTGAAAAAGTTTACTGGACCCACAAACGCCAAAATTTTTTATTTAGCTTCTACTCTAAAACTGCTAATTATGTACATTGTTAACTTATTCCGGAATTGAAGATATTATTAATTTAATTTATATTTTATTGAATCAAAATAAATCTTCTATGGAATGTTTAAAAAAATATTACATTGGTTGGTAATTCCTTAACTAATATTATATGACAAAGAATTAAACCAGTATTTTTTTAATAATTGCCTAATTTGCACGAAGCACGAATGACTTACGGAATGTAATTACATTGCCAAATTGCAGATATGCTGAACCGTGAAACGGCATGAATGGTAATCGACTGTTTGGACCAGACAGGACAGACGATTGCGGAGGGTAATATTTTACATACAAGTAGGTGAAACATACCTCACTAAGCATAACTATTGTGGCTACGTTGTGTTCTGACACCATCCTCCAGAAGTCCATAATGGTGTTTGGTAATGGATCTTGTGTGATTATGAAACCTTCCGAGTTGTCGTAAGCTGAAAAGATAATCAATCGATTAGTTTCTCTAGTTTTTAAATTAAATAAGAGACTCAACAATATCTGGGAATAAGCAAACGATAGGACACAGTGAGCAGTCTAGCAAATACTCCATAGACTAACTTGCGATCCCACAATCTCACTTACACTGCGGTGCGGTATAGCCCCATTTACACATTTTATGTGTGCAACAGCCAACTTGTGTACGGAGTCTGTTAGGAGATCCCCACGTATGCCATCGCAGATAATATCCAGGCGGAAGCTTCTCTTTCTGACATATAAAATTGAGGGGGGGGGGGGGCAGGATATTTTATTTTCCACCGCACACAACCCAAAAATCTGGGCTTTTTTAACATCCAAATTAAAAGTTAACAAATACCTTCTATAAACGAGGCGTTGATATAGGTGGAGAAATCTCGCCCAGGTATGGGTGCCAGTATAACTCGGTTGCGGTCGTACGGTAAGCAGTCCTGGCTGCGATTGCGCGCCCGCACTTCCTCACCGGCTCCAGCTGCACAAGACTTCACCGCCTCCGCTACTGGGCTGTTCATCATCTTCTGCAGAACAATATCGACGTCAAACAATTAAAATAAAAATTAGAGTAAAGTACTACAGAAATTTTCGGAATAACTTAAAATTATTAACGTTAATGTGCTCAAGTATAGGCCTTGGCTCAGCTTTAATGCTGTAGTTGGTTATTTAGAGCGCTGGTCATTCTGTCAACACCTGTTAAGAGTGTGCGTTCCACAAAACATACAAAATAAATCTAGGTATTTCTGAAGAAATGACATTTTTTATAAAGCTATATGAAAATATGTGCAAATTTTTAACTCACTTTGTCATATATATGTATAATATTTAACAAAAAAAAATGAATAAATAAATATAATGATGAAAGAGAACCAGAGCAAGGTTAGTTTATCACCATATTTATTAAGACAACCGTAATTCATAAATTAATAAAAGAAACACTTCCGCTATTCCGTAAAGAACATGGTATTTTTCCCCTTAATAGAGACTTAAGAAAAGTGAAATTCTCAATTATACTCTAATTAGCAATTGAAGTTAAAAATAAATTACTCATTAGGCCATAGCTAGATTGTAATTATAATGACAAAATAATGCAATAGTCATCATACAAAAAACATACAAAAAATAATAATTCGCCTTTGATAAGATTGGTGGGGTACTTCATTCCTCCAGAAATGGAGAGGTTTGTAAACTACATATGAGTTAAAAAAATGTAAGATTAATTCTTTTCCTCCATCTTTGTTTCTTTCTCCTTATCCCATTATTTTCTTCTTACCCTCCCATTGTCGACATCTTTACTGTAAGGTAAGCGATATATGTATAGTGCTTATACTCATGGAGATGTTGATGGAGGGCGGTGATTGCATCAGGTGATACGCTCGCTCGTTTGCCTATGACTTCCAGAAATTAAGTCAAACAAACGAACGCTGGAGACATTTTAATGGATTTCATATGGAAACTTGTAGATGGATTTTACATGGAGACATTTGGATGGATTTTATATGGAGATATTTAAGTGAAATCTTAACGCATCGTAACCATTTGCGTAGATATCGTCAGGCTTTGGATATTTCCCGCGAAATTACATCTGTCACGCCAGTTACCTCAAACTCGTGTTCCATCAGACATTTATCGGCACCCTCAGGTGTGTTGCGAAGCCGATCGATGCAACTCTTGAGCCTCGACGCCGGTATTTCGGTGTCGCCATAATGCGCGTACTCAACCAGGGCTCGATACACGAACACATATTGTTTCTGAAACAAATTACATAAATACATTACAATAACGCTCAATTGGCGTGTGTCAGTGGCGTAACTCCCATCGAGAGAGACGTTCAAATCTAGTGACCCCATCAAACTGTGTGGTGGGTTAATGTCCATTCCTCCAGAAATGGTAAGGCCCTTGCTCAACAGTGAAACATATATAGGCTATGAATTGGATGAGATGGGTGTGAATTGGTTGTGAATTGGGTGCGAATTGGGTGTGACTTGGGTGTGAATTGGGTGTAAGTTGGGTGTAAGTTGGGTGTGAGTTGGGTGTGAATTGGGTGGGAATTGGGTGTGAGTTGGGTGTGTGTTGGGTGTGTTGGATTGGTTGGGTGTATGTTGGGTGCAAGTTGGCTCATGCCAGTTGGCTCAGTGGTGAACCTCCCATCGAGGGAGACGTTCAAATCTAGTGACCCCATCAAACTGTGTGGTGGGTTAATGTCCATTCCTCCAGAAATGGCAAGGCCCTTGCTCAACAGTGAAACATATATAGGCTATGAATTGGATGAGATGGGTGTGAATTGGCTGTGAATTGGGTGTGAATTGGGTGTGAATTGGGTGTGACTTGGGTGTGAGTTGGGTGTAAGTTGGGTGTGAATTGGGTGGGAATTGGGTGTGAGTTGGGTGTGTGTTGGGTGTGTTGGATTGGTTGGGTGTATGTTGGGTGCAAGTTGGCTCATGCCAGTTGACTCAGTGGTGAACCTCCCATCGAGGGACACGTCCAAATCTAGTGACCCCATCAAACTGTGTGGTGGGTTAATGTCCATTCCTCCAGAAATGGTAAGGCCCTTGCTCAACAGTGAAACATATATAGGCTATGAATTGGATGAGATGGGTGTGAATTGGGTGTGAATTGGGTGTGACTTGGGTGTGAATTGAGTGTGAGTTGGGTGTGTTGGATTGGTTGGGTGTATGTTGGGTGCAAGTTGGCTCATGCCATTTGGCTCAGTGGCGAACCTCCCATCGAGGGAGACGTTCAAATCTAGTGACCCCATCAAACTGTGTGGTGGGTTAATGTCCGTTCCTCCAGAAATGGTAAGGTCCTTGCTCAACAGTAGAACATACATAAGTTATGAATTGATGAGATGGGTGTGAGTTAGGTGTGAATTGGGTGTGAATTGGGTGTGAATTGGATGTGAGTTGGGTATGAGTTGGGTATGAGTTGGGCATGAGTTGGGTGTGAGTTGGGTGTGAGTTGGGTGTGTGTTGGGTTGGTTGAGTGCATGTTGGGTGTGAGTTGGCTCGTACCAGTTGTTTCAGTGGCGAAACTCCCATCTAGGGAGACGTTCAAATCTAGTGACTCCATCAAACTGTGTGGTGAGATAATGTCCATTCCTCCAGAAATGGTAAGGCCCTTGCTCAACAGTGGAACGTATATAGGCTATGAATCAGGTGATTTGGGTGTGAATTGGGTGTAAGTGATAAGTTGAGTTTGGGTGTAAATTGGGTGTAAGTTGGGTGTGAATTGGGTGTGAATTGGGTGTGAATTGGGTGTGAGTTCGATTTGTGTTGGGTGTGAGTTGGGTATGAGTTGGGTATGAGTTGGGTGTGTGTTGGGTGTGTATTGGATTGATTGGGTGTATGTTGGGTGCAAGTTGGCTCATGCCAGTTGGCTTAGTGGCGAACCTCCCATCGAGGGAGACGTTCAAATCTAGTGACCCCATCAAACTGTGTGGTGGGTTAATGTCCGTTCCTCCAGAAATGGTAAGGTCCTTGCTCAACAGTGGAACATATATAGGCTATGAATTGGATGAGATGGGTGTGAATTGGGTGTGAATTGGGTATGAATTGGGTGTGAATTGGGTATGAATTGGGTGTGACTTGGGTGTGAATTGGGTGTGAGTTGGGTGTGAGTTGGGTGTAAGTTGGGTGTGAATTGGGTGGGAATTGGGTGTGAGTTGGGTGTGTGTTGGGTGTATTGGATTCGTTGAGTGTATGTTGGGTGCAAGTTGGCTCATGCCAGTTGGCTCAGTGGTGAACCTCCCATCGAGGGAGACGTTCAAATCTAGTGACCCCATCAAACTGTGTGGTGGGTTAATGTCCATTCCTCCAGAAATGGTAAGGCCCTTGCTCAACAGTGAAACATATATAGGCTATGAATTGGATGAGATGGGTGTGAATTGGGTGTGAATTGGGTGTGAATAGGGTGTGAATTGGGTGTGAGTTGGGTGTGTGTTGGGTGTGTTGGATTGCTTGGGTGTATGTTGGGTGCAAGTTGGCTCATGCCAGTTGGCTCAGTAGCGAACCTCCCATCGAGGGAGACGTTCAAATCTAGTGACCCCATCAAACTGTGTGGTGGGTTAATGTCCATTCCTCCAGAAATGGTAAGGCCCTTGTTCAACAGTGAAACATATATAGGCTATGAAACGGGTGATTTGGGTGTGAATGCGGTGTGAGTTGGGTGTGAGTTGGGTGTAAGTTGGGTGTGTGTTGGGTTGGTTGGGTGCATGTTGGGTGTGAGTTGGCTCGTACCAGTTGTTTCAGTGGCGGAACTCCCGTCGAGGGAGACGTTCAAATCTAGTGACCCCATCAAACTGTGTGGTGGGTTAATGTCCGTTCCTCCAGAAATGTTAAGGCCCTTGCTCAACAGTGAAACATATATAGGCTATGAAATGAGATGGGTGTGACTTGGGTGTGAATTGGGTGTGAGTTGGGTGTGAGTTGGGTGTGAATTGGGTGGGAATTGGGTGTGTGTTGGGTGTGTTGTGTTGGTTGGGTGTATAATGGGTGCAAGTTGGCTCATGCCAGTTGGCTCAGTGGCGAACCTCCCATCGAGGGAGACGTTCAAATCTAGTGACCCTATCAAACTGTGTGGTGGGTTAATGTCCGTTCCTCCAGAAATGGTAAGGTCCTTGCTCAATAGTGGAACATATATAAGTTATGAATTGATGAGATGGGTGTGAGTTAGGTTTGAATTGGGTGTGAATTGGGTGTGGATTGGATGTGAGTTGGGTATGAGTTGGGTATGAGTTGGGTGTGAGTTGGGTGTGAGTTGGGTGTGAGTTGGGTGTGAGTTGGGTGTGAGTTGGGTGTGAGTTGGGTGTGTGTTGGGTTGGTTGGGTGCATGTTGGGTGTGAGTTGGCTCGTACCAGTTGTTTCAGTGGCGGAACTCCCATCGAGGGAGACGTTCAAATCTAGTGACCCCATCAAACTGTGTGGTGGGTTAATGTCCATTCCTCCAGAAATGGTAAGGCCCTTGCTCAACAGTGAAACATATATAGGCTATGAAATGAGATGGGTGTGAATTGGGTGTGAATTGGGTGTGACTTGGGTGTGAATTGGGTGTGAGTTGGGTGTGAGTTGGGTGTGAATTGGGTGGGAATTGGGTGTGAGTAGGGTGTGTGTTGGGTGTGTTGTATTGGTTGGGTGTATGTTGGGTGCAAGTTGGCTCATGCCAGTTGGCTCAGTGGCGAACCTCCCATCGAGGGAGACGTTCAAATCTAGTGACCCCATCAAACTGTGTGGTGGGTTAATGTCCGTTCCTCCAGAAATGGTAAGGTCCTTGCTCAACAGTGGAACATATATAAGTTATGAATTGATGAGATGGGTGTGAGTTAGGTGTGAATTGGGTGTGAATTGGGTGTGAATTGGATGTGAGTTGGGTATGAGTTGGGTATGAGTTGGGTGTGAGTTGGGTGTGAGTTGGGTGTGAGTTGGGTGTGAGTTGGGTGTGTGTTGGGTTGGTTGAGTGCATGTTGGGTGTGAGTTGGCTCGTACCAGTTGTTTCAGTGGCGAAACTCCCATCTAGGGAGACGTTCAAATCTAGTGACTCCATCAAACTGTGTGGTGGGTTAATGTCCATTCCTCCAGAAATGGTAAGGCCCTTGCTCAACAGTGGAACATATATAGACTATGAATCAGGTGATTTGGGTGTGAATTGGGTGTAAGTGATAAGTTGAGTTTGGGTGTTAGTTGGGTGTGAATTGGGTGTGAATTGGTTGTGAATTGGGAGTTGGATTTGTGTTGGGTGTGAGTTGGGTATGAGTTGGGTATGAGTTGGGTGTGTGTTGGGTGTGTGTTGGGTGTGTGTTGGATTGGTTGGGTGTATGTTGGGTGCAAGTTGGCTCATGCCAGTTGGCTCATTGGCGAATCACCCATCGAGGGAGACGTTCAAATCTAGTGACCCCATCAAACTGTGTGAATGTCCAAACGTCCAGAAATGGTAAGGCCCTTGCTCAACAGTGAAACATATATAGACTATGAATTGGATGAGATGGGTGTGAATTGGATGTGAGTTGAGTATGAGTTGGGTGTGAGTTGGGTGTGTATTGGGTTGGTTGGGTGCATGTTGGGTGTGAGTTGGCTCGTGCCAGTTGTTTCAGTGGCGAAACTCCCATCGAGGGAGATGTTCAAATCTAGTGACCCCATCAAACTGTGTAGTGGGTTAATGTCCGTTCCTCCAGAAATGGTAACGCCCTTGCTCAACAGTGGAACATATATAGGCTGTGAATCGGGTAATTTGGGTGTGAATTGGGTGTGAGTTGGGTGTGAGTTGGGTGTAAGTTGGGTGTGTGTTGGGTTGGTTGGGTGCATGTTGGGTGTGAGTTGGGTGTAAGTTGGGTGTGTGTTGGGTTGGTTGGGTGCATGTTGGGTGTGAGTTGGCTCGTACCAGTTGTTTCAGTGGCGGAACTCCCGTCGAGGGAGACGTTCAAATCTAGTGACCCCATCAAACTGTGTGGTGGGTTAATGTCCATTCCTCCAGAAATGGTAAGGCCCTTGCTCAACAGTGAAACATATATAGGCTATGAATTGGATGAGATGGGTGTGAATTTGGTGTGAATTGGGTGTGACTTGGGTGTGAATTGGGTGTGAGTTGGGTGTGAGTCGGGTGTGAATTGAGTGGGTATTGGGTGTGAGTTCGGTGTGAGTTGGTTGTGTTTAATGTACTCTGGGTGTATATTAAGTATGTTGGGTATATATTCTGTGTTGGGTGTTGTTTACAAGACTGTGTACTCTGTACTGACTATGTCTATGAGGGGGGGGGGGTTATTGTTTTTGATCAGGTTACAACACGCTTGCTCGTTTACCTTCCTATCCCATAATAAGATAACTTCACTCACCAGCGATTGCACCAGGAAGTTCCTCTGTCGTCGCAGCTCGGCTACAGTGTTGAAGACGGACACGTGTCCGGTGGCACGGAGTTGCTCCAGCAAGCAATCCAACGCCACCAGCGTGCCCGTTCGGCCAACGCCCGCAGAGCAATGCACCACCACCGGCCTCCCCACCATGTTCGACCACGCCTCGTTCACCCGCTAATAATAAATATTTTTTTTATCTAATTTTACAAAAGTGATTTACGTAAGTTTGCGTGGGAGTTAAGTTATTTTTGTAGTTAAAGACGTGGAATATGGTCCAACGAACAGAGTTTTCTACCCTGGGAGTAGGTTGTTACTAAATCTACGGTGTTATGCCTCGGGGTTAACTCCTATAACTTAGAATTTAGCTCAGAGGCGACTTTTCCTCCGGTCATTGGGTGCCCCCGGGTACTATGGTGCCTTACCTCAGTCTGCTGGGCTCTGCTGGGGCTGACCTCCATCCTCCCTTGCGGCTCGTCGGATTCACTAATACGAATTAATATACCTAATTTGTTGAAAAATGATGGCGACGTGGTTCGCCACCCGTCACGTCCCGATTCTCACGAGAGCGAGAAGCAACCAATGGAGAGCCGTTTCGCTGTGATGAATGGTAGCGGATGGAGCTCTGTGGTCTCTGCCAACCCCTGAGGGGGATAGGCGTGAATATATATATAAAAAAAGAATTTACATTGGTTGCCACATTGGGGGTTTGCAGGTTTAACGTCCTAGGCCACATCATCCATGATTTTGCACATTATTCCTGAATAAACATACTGAATTACATATACACCTTGATGAATTTTAGGATGGAATGCGGATGTTCAGGCGCGGCAAAATCCTTCCACATGAGGAAGTGATATTGGCGCACCAATCTGGACTCGGTCCGTGTCTGCGGTGAAGTCGGCTGGCTGATATCCCCAGCGTCTTTGCAATCTAGACAAACGAAAGAATAAACATTAATAGCTTAGACCAGGGGTTTCCAAAGTGCACCGTAGAAAACAAACAGAGGCACTATGAGGCGTGGAAGCCATTTGGACTTGCTATTTTTAATACGGCGTGATTATTAAAAATAGCATTGAAAACTCAACAAGTATTAGTACCTAGTAACGCAATGTTAACATTTTTTATTTTTATGAAAATAGTAAATGTATTCTTGTGTCAATATGAATATAAAACGCAGTTTTATACTGTGAATGTTTTAATTTTTGTGCCTATCATCATCTATCTACCTGTTAGTGCGCCGCTGACTGAAGAAGTTTGGCACCCCTGGCTTAGACATTGATCTGTCTACGGCAGTGCACAGCTGGTAAAAAAACCACTAACAAAGCGTGTCATTTCCTACCCTTGAGCTAAACGAAATTAGTTTTCACCAGCCACCCTATATGATAGTTGCCCTAACAGCGCGGCGACTCCCACACCACGTTTGCCGAGACGCGATCTCACCTACGTACTCGTCTACTCCAAGAACAAACCTATTGTTTTTATGAGATGTTAATAAACAATTTTCTACAACATATTACCATTAACGCTACCCTCGCTAGCGATTCTTCCTTCCCATCATCCCACATCTTGATTAATAGAAGGTCAATAGCTACTTTGCTAAAATCCGCGAAAAGCAAGGACGAAAAAAGAATTTGTATACACACGAACCAGTGTACACGCAACATCGCCTTTTGTAGGATTATGGTTAGGAGTAAGGTGGTATATTTAATCGCAATATAATAAGCACATAGAAGTGAGCGGCGCTGGACTCAATGGCCGACTGACTGTTACATTGTGACGTATGATGTGTTTTGACACGACGTACTTTCAACGACGTACGTGTGTCCCGCCCCATACCGCCCCAACACGGGAAGAAATGAGGTGACTGTTCTATGTCGGAAATCACCAACAGTGAAGTGAGTTTGTATTGTTATTGATAATAATATTAAATTAAATTACCTCCATTTCTCTTCGCTATGCCGTTATTCTCTATGATCGGTTGTCCGTCGGAGTTGAGAGGCTGTTTCGTTATGCGTAACTCTCTGACAATATAGTCGGAATACCTGAAATATAGTAGTATAATATTTATATATTTTTTCACACAAAAATATTGGTTACATACAAATACAAACGTGTGGATAATCTGTGTTACGTAACATGTGAGGTCATTGATCTTTTTACTTTTAAAAAGGTTATTGATCCCTTTACTTTATATCATAAGTTAGTTCAACATTCACACACGTTTTTAGTGCAAACAAAATATTTTCAACATTCACACACGTTTTTAGTGCAAACAAAATATTTTTACAAAGCTTTTAAAATAAAAACTTGTAGAACAAGCATTATATTTCTTTTAACTTGAACTTTATATATGTATTGTTTATTTATATGAGAAGAATATGTGCAATTGGCATTAAATCCGCCTATTATGCACGTTTTGCGAAAAAGTCTAAATAAAGAAAATAATGAAATATGAAGAAAACTTATTATATGACTATATAGTTAGATCATAGGTTCCCAACTTTTTATAAACAACCATCTCCGCCCCCTTTAAAAGAAGAAATGTTTATTATGCCATAATAATAAGATACATATTTTAGACGGCTAGATAGAAAATGATAAAATAGAGGTATTTCATGACCATTTGCCTTTGGACTTGCTACCGTGAAAAGCTTAAGCGCCCATTGGCGGTACCGTCTCTGTTGAGAACCCATGGGTCGTATTCACAACTTTACTTGCATCTAAAAGCGTCACATACTTGAATAACTCACCGTTTCTCAGACACATGATGGACGCTAATATTGCCAAAGGCCCTGGGCCCCCGTCCCTCGTCTGGCCAGTACTTGGAACACTTGACCTTTGAATACTCCTCCAAGTTGGTGAGCATTACGATAAGCTCCAAACCGTGCTCCCACACCATTCGCCAAAAATCATTCACAGTGGTGTCCGTCGGACCTTGTGCGCATATAAATTGTTTGCGTTCCTGTAAAAAACAAAGAATAAAAAAGGTTTTGCGTGAAATATAGATATAACATAACTATAATATAAAGTAATTTAATAATACTACAATATAAGCGTATTATTTTAATAGCAAAATTTATTTAATTATATATAATAAATTATAATATAATATTAAATTTATTTTTTTGATTGTGTGACTTCCATGATTGACTTGATGCTGGCAGAATTCACTGAGAGTTGCCATAAACAAAGAATTAAATTGAATTAGAAAAAAAATTCTTCTAAATTTACTCTGACTGATTCTTTATTGTAACATAAATTACACTTATTTGTCCAATAAAGTAAAATTAATAATAGTTATAAAAAAGTTTTAACTTAAATGGTTTTATTAATACACTAAAAAACGTATGGCACATAAGAATCCGTATTATGCCCCACGTTTTATTGCCGTTTCACAGATTTAACTTAAAACATATTTTTTACCTATTTTACTGTTCTAGATTTTTTTTACAAGTCTAATAATGTATGAAACTCGTCAAAACCAATGATATGAGCATAAAGGCTCAGGGCGACTAGTATTAATAGTAGAAGAGTTTCACTAGGCTCCTGATACCAAGTTGAAATTATGGATACAGATGTTGTATTGTCACAGGAACTAGTGGAGCTGTATGAGCAAAGAGTAGTTTAAAAATGTCGCAACATTTGAAACAAATATACGGGGTCAAGTTAAATAAAACCTTATACAAACACCTAAGAATCCCGTCAGGGTAAGCAGGTATTAAAGCACAATATTTAAAGGTGTAAGCCTCTACTTATATAGTATTGTTATTACTATAATATTACAAGCCAATAATATCGCGAGCTACTTGTGAAATCATTCCGCTTCATATCACATGCAATACCTGATCAGGCTCCAAAGGATCCTTAGAAAGCACAGTAGGAAAGACAACACAAGTTAGACAGGTATACATACATATAACACATCTAGTATCTACTCTGAGATAATTATAGACCGAAATTAGAAGTCACTATTCTACTGGGAAATAATATCGACCTAATTATCTTAACTCCACAAAAAAAAACACTTTTCATGCCATCTAACGGATAATCTTCAAGCGCATCCGAAGGCACGATTCATATTAACCTCAAACAATACCTCTTTTCTATTAAGAACGATTTTAAACTATAAAAGATAATCACTTTTTTATTGAGGGAAAGTACCACAACCCAGAAAACCGGCGTCTGAGTAGCTTAGTTACCGCGCTTCGTATGGTGAGCGACCGAATTCTGGAGGTCCAACACCCTCCCCCATCCGCTCCCACTCCCATAATGCCTATCTAAGAGTAATAGTATAGGACGGATGTGAAAGAATTTAACAAAAAAGGCAGTTTTTAGCAGGTCAGGCCTGTAGTGTAGTTCTATTATGAATGTTTATTTGACATCCACAAAATTTAACAATAAACAAAAGCACATTGAACAGTAAAAGATCAAAAAGGATAGATGATGAAGAACAATGATGTATCTAAAACTGAATTTACGGATAAAATCCAAGGAATTAAAAATAAAAGAAATTACCATGCCAAAGAAAAAGTAGCTAATAAATGTATTATTTAATTAGATATGAGGGCATTTCTAAAAATATATTTGTACTTTTCATCCTACGGACGGAAAAGACGTGTTTTATATTTAATATTTTATTTCCTATTTCGTCCTCCCATGTTTTGATATAGTGACGTTTTCAAATTACGCTTGTACTACATCAGTGGTACTCAACCTTTTATTCATAGAGGTCGCAAAAACAAATTAAATTAAAAAATTAGGTAATGACTTTTTATGTACTGACATAATTGTATCATGTAAATAAATTCAAAGCAAGTCACGACTGGCAAACAAAGCTACACGTACATACATGGAAGTATGTACGTGGTAGCCAAGGAAAGGGGATTCCTGCGGTCTCATTCGATCGATACGGAACTAAAAACGCCCAATGCAAAACATCGCTGTTATATATCGCCAAACAATAGTGTGTTGCATTTACGAAAATACTAAAATGACGTATTGCTTCGATACAAGCAGACGTCTGCTGTAAATTAAAAAAATATTTAAATTGTCGTGTATTACAGTAAATTACCGTATCAATAATAGCACTGGAAAAACCGCGGCGCAGTAGTTTTATGTGGAATGTATGTGCTTCGCGCGCGAATTGACGCGAAATTCAAAATAGTTTAAAATAAAGTAACACCAGATGGGCCAACCAAAAGAGCCCGTGTGTTGCAGGTTGAGTATAGCTGTACTAGATAGTACAGTATATAATAAGGCACAGTATACAAGGTATAGTATATGAGGTACAGTATATAATGAGGTACAGTATATAATGAGATACCACTATATAATAAGGTATAGTATATAAATATATACATTTAAAGTGCCAATCATATCGACAAAAAAATCGGGTTCCATTGGTTAAAGGTACATACGAACGCATCTCGTTCTCCCTTTTGTATTAGCACTCACACTTAAGCTATATATTTTGCACTTTACACTTCTGGATTTACCTAGGAGAAGCCTCCATAGCCGATACGGCTTAGATATACCATCGCCATAACCTTACATCCATTTTATATATATATAAGTCTTGAAAATCAGCCGGAATGTTTATATAAGTCTATATATATTTGCACATATAAATAATGAACAGTTAATATCCACTAACCTTGTAGCCCATAACGTAATTAGCGTTGATGTAGTCCGAACCATTTATTCCATCAACTTGCGACAACTTGACTCTCGTCTGATCATAGGCCTTGATATCCGGATAGCGGTTCTTCGGTTGATTCTCGCGAGCTTCAGACGCGTGCGTGGTGCGATCTGGGAAGCACTCCGGCAACATCTGTAACAACTTGATTGTTTGGTTTCCCATTTATATATGTTATCAAAGGAAATCTGCAATTTTCATACACATGTGATTTTACTGTTGCTCTTGAATAAATGAGCATACAAATCAACAGCCGAATCGTGGACGCTGACAGTCCGTCTGCTTCATAAGCTCAGAGTCGCTCAGAGAGCTATGGAGAGAGCTATGCTCGGAGTTTGTGTGGTAGTATGATTGGAAATGAACAAATCCGCCAGAGAAATAAAGTCATCGACATAGCCTTTCGAATTAGCAAACTAAAGTGGCAATGGGCTTATCACGTTTGTCGGAGATCCGACAATCGTTGGAGCAAACGAGTGCTGGAGTGGAGACCGCGTCGCGGTAAACGTAGTGTAGGTCGCCCCCCGGCTAGATGGTGTGACGATCTGCGCAGGGAGCTGGCAGAAACTGGATGCGTGTAGCCGAAGATCAGCCTAGGTGGCGCTCCATGGGGGAGGCCTATGTCCAGCAGTGGACTGCCGCAGGCTGTTGAATGAGCATACATACAATAACCATATAAATGTCTCTTTATAAATTTATTATCTTCGTATCAGTGTAAAAAAAATACCAAAACCAACCAAAGCGGGTAACACTTTGGTTTGGTATGGTTTTACCATACATGTTTATTCATACAACATTGAAAGTTCCAAACGTACAACTACAAACGTGTGGACAATCTGTGTCGCGTGAATACGTACGTGTACATGAACTACACTGTACTGTTATTTAAAAAGGGTTATTGATCCCTGTACTTTTAAAAAGGTCATCGATCCCTTTACGTCATATGTTATTTTATCGTTGATACGACTTCGTTCAATCATTGCGTTCATAGATACAGTTTTAAATTAACCAACATATTTGAAAAAAAAATTTTAAAAATAAAAATTTTTAGAACAATTGTTGTTTCTTTAACATTGAACTTTATCTGTGTATTGCTTTCTTATACGAGAGCAAGAAAAATCTACATATTAACACACAAACAAATAGAGACAGCAATTAATTTCGTTCGCGTCACATCCCAATTGTCCTGCATACATTTTATATGATGACTGAGAATGGTAGATTGCCTATGCTATTAACCCTTATCAGTCGTAAGTCACCTGTCACGTGACAACAGTACTTTGTCGCTGCGGTCGTAAGTCACGTGGGAGGTGACAAGACGAGACATGTTGAAACTGGCTCTTTGTGAAATGCAGGCACTATTGCCTTATTAGTTAAATATCCGTTACAAAGCAATTGACATCTCCAGTAAAATATCATTGCTTTTTCCAATTATTTTTTAATATATTGAGCTCAAAAATAAAGTCAATGAAAACTGTATCTGTAGCTACAACCTAGCGAGAATCATAAAAAGCTAGCGACCGACAAAGGTAAAAATATATTTTCAAAAATATTTTTAGTACAATTAAAACATATATAAATCTTTCCTAAGAAACAATTATTCACATGTGCTGTGTGAACTTCGGCATAGGAGAGTATCAAGACTTCTTTCAGTTTGTGTCGTATACAGCGATGGAACAGATACAAGCAGTAACGTCTAGCTGAGTTATTGAAATTGTTCTGCGATCTCTAAACTATACACCATACTTGAGATAACGGCAACAACATTCAATTTTGAGAGAGGCAGTTCTCAGTAGACTGTTTCGACTGTAGTATGGATGATTTTATTATATATTGTTGACCTTATTTAAGGAAATTACCTCAAATTCTTTCTGGAATCCATAATCGGAGTCGGCTTGCCTCTCGGCGTAAGCCGCGGCCAAATCTTCCTTCGCAATCGGCGGCATATCAGGCGGAACGGCAGAGATCAACTGCTGTCGACCTCCGAGTGACCCCACGACGTATCTGTTGAGAGAGATAATCAGTCATCCGCTAAAAAATGTCGAATGAAATTGTATGACTTTGAGGATGAAAACTGAGGAACATTATTAACAAATAATTATTAGAATTTTATGCATTTTTTTTAAAATCACAATAAAAGTGAATGACGGTGATAGCAGTCAAAGGGAATGACAGATCATGAGATATTATTATATATAGAATAAGAAGGCAAACGAGCAAACGTATTACCTGATGGTAAACAATAAACCATAAACATTTGCAACAAAATAGATAGTGCAGAAGACATACAATATACTTGTTTTCTGAAAGTAAAGAATGTATCCGAGTCGAAGGACCAGAACTAGTGTGGCGTCTCTGGTATAATTAAACACATACGGATCACTGCTTGCAGGTGTGGCCATAATTTTTATTATATCAATGACACAACGCAATAAAACGCATGCTTATTCTTCTGGCAATGCTTAAGTAATGCATACATTTCATTTTACGGCAATTGCATCAAAGTTACAAACATGTGGAAGAAAGTATATATTTCCTTACAGGCATAAAAATATTTGTAGTGTATTTGTATCACAATAAAAGGCGTGACAAAAGTTGAGAATGGGATGCTTTTGGGCACATAGAGAGAATGGATGAAAGATGACTGACAAAAGAAATTTACGTTGCGGATGTGGATGGAAGGATCTGTGGTCACTGCCTATCCCTACAGAAAATATGCGTGACGATCATATGAGCATACATACATTGTATGTATGTAACAGGAGGCCAAACATTGTGTTGAATGGCAATTCTTTTTTATGTAACTCATGTTATACTACAGTAATAGATATTCCAACATGAAGAATGTTACCTTAGCGCGACCTGAAGCGGATTCATTTCGACATGTGCATGCGGGGGTAACTTCCGCGAGCGGCGCGTTTGCAGTATGCAAAATATAACCATCACCAGCACCACCAGCCCAGCGATCGAACACGTAGCCTATGAACAAATCACGTATAACGAGTTAATCATCTGTTGGATCAGTGGGTACCTCATCTGTTAGATCAGTACTTGACCTTTATTTTATAGCGGCCACAAACACGTGTTAGTCGGGGTGTCACGAGCCGCAAAAAATAAAAATAAAAAATAGGTAATGACTTCTTAGGTTTCGACACAGTAGATACATTCAAAACAAGTCACGATCGGCAAACAAAGAAACACGTACATACATGGAAGTATAAAAGCCAAGGAAGGGTGATTTGAGCTGTCTCACTCGCTAAAAACAACCAGAATAGCACGATGGGCCGCAGGTTTAGTATAGTAGAGTGCTAGAGCAGGTAGAGTGTTAGATCAATGATTCAGAAATCAGTGTATATCGACCCCTCAGGGGTCAATATTTCCTTACAAGGTATCAATGTTGATACATTGAATGTGAATTAACATTGATACCTTGTAAGCAAATAGTGACCCCTGAGGTGTTGAATGAGTATGCACTGAAAAGTGTCTAGCCTCAGTTCCCGCACATTTTTTATAATT
Organism: Baronia brevicornis; assembly: GCA_031353405.1. Taxonomy (NCBI): domain Eukaryota; kingdom Metazoa; phylum Arthropoda; class Insecta; order Lepidoptera; family Papilionidae; genus Baronia; species Baronia brevicornis. Next base: position 18,671 of record JASFAT010002762.1, read on the forward strand.
ATCACTACAATTATCTTTTTTTTTTCATGTCCTTATGTTGTCTTTACTTGCAATTACACAATATTGCATCAGATTTCAAAGAACGGGAATTGCCGTCTCTCGTCTTCAATGTATTAAGTAAACCTAAAATTGGGGATCAACAATATGTAAATTGGTAGACTCCAATTTACATATTGTTGAACCTCAAAGTGGTGGTTTTTTTCTAAACAGATCATAACTGTTATTTTGGCTTTTCGTGAACATTAACCCTTTCGGTACGAGCTCTCTTTTCGCCGCGACACTCCTGCTATACGAGGTGTGCCGTCGAAAACGAAACGCGCACATAGCATATATATCAGCTCTACTAAGTGTGAATACTTTCCTAACCTTACATATTATCTATACTTAATAAAACAATGCTTTTTTCCAAGTGTTGTTCGTAATTTTAACTTTAATATAAGATTCTATCAATTATATAAGTAAACTTTATAATATATATGAGTAGTAGTCGTAGAGAGTAGTAGTAGTAGTAGTAATGACGATACTACATACCAACAGCGCCACCTCGAGAGCTGCAGTCGGTGCCGAGGCTTGTGAACCACCCGCCGGCATCAACACGTTCACATATTCGCTGTACACCACCTCGTCTTGGGAACGGTACGCTACCAAACAAAAAGATTATGTATTTATAAAATACTATATACATATACGGAATTGTTTGCTTGTATAAAAAACAATACATAGATAAATATAATAATTAAGTTTAAGTGAAAAGAAAAGACAACAACTTTTTATATTAAAGTTTTTTCAGAAAAAAGGTTTAAATTAAAAATTCACCAATTACGGTGATCAAAGTAAAACGATCAATAACCTATTTAAAACAGCACTATATTTACTGTACACTTGCCATAACACACATTTGTAAATTTATGTGACAGCATTTCATATATAAAAATAACTTAATAAATTCAAAACGGCATTTCATAAATACAAAATAAATTTATATTTATCGTTCAAAATAATGTTAATTTTATAAAATAAAAGATATTGTAACTGTTTGAATAAACTACAAGTTGTTATACAAGCAGTTTGTAGCTTGTATAACAACTTGTAGTTTATAGTATATTACTTTGTAATTAATATATTTTTCTAAGTATAACAAGATCCCCGATATGTATAAACTATACAATGACCAAGTGCATGTTGCACTTGGTACAAGTGGTAAAATTATATATATAATACGATATAAATCATTACAAAATAAAACTAAATTGGGAGAACTAAACAAAATTTCTTATAAAGCTTAGACTTATAATTAGAAATATATTTTTTATTTAAAAAATACTCACGTATCAATTCAACAAACAGTGTGTAGTTAGCAGTAGGATCGAGTAGACCATCTTTTACACTAATAAAGTCATCTGGACTATCCACCATCATTGGATTTTTTGTGTATTCGCTGTTAGAAAAAAAAGAACAATTCATTAATATAATGCAGTATGAACATAAAAATCTTCTATATATATATATATATATATATATATATATATATATAATTTTTTATATATTCAAGCCTATCCCCCGCAGGGTTTGGCAGAGACTACAGAGCTCCATCCGCTACTATTACTCCAACCGCTAAATCGCAGCGAAACGGCTCTACATTAGTCTATATATATAAAAATTGAGCGTTATTTTGTTAGTCTCGCTGAAACTCGGTAAAAAAAAACGGCTCAACCGATTTGAATTTTTTTATTATGTTCGCTTTAATACAAGGAAGGTTTACAGAAAAAAATATACGGACAACATAAAAGAACAGCTTGAAAAATTAAAAATTCTGTTTCTTTCTTTTACTTCCAAATACTTTCAATAGATGCTGTTCGTGATGGCTGTATCGTCTAACGAACGTGTTGTTATACAAAACTGTCGTTTCTTTTGTACGATTTTGAAAAGTATGCCTCAACAGGCAGACAGCCTCAATAAAATTTTGAACATAAGGAAGAGTAGGTAATAGGTATTTTATGATTAACCTTTAACCAAAAACAACAAACATGTACATCTACATTATGTTAGTACATTCGACAGTTATATTTACAATTTTATTTTATTTTATTTCATATATTTACATATATTTACATAAGAAAGGGCAAAAAGGACTAAACACAAGTATCAACAAACATTGGATATTTACAGGACGAAACGAATTGAGCTTTTACCTGTCATTCTTGTCAATATCGGGATAAGATCTCCGATCTCTTTTTATCTCTTCTGGCTCGGCAGTAGACAAATCCTCGTCTTCATCAAAAAACTCGTCCCTAGTTGTAGTGGTAGGTGTGGTAGTAACAGTGGTTTTTGGAGGGGGGATATCATGATATGGTCGCCTGGGCTTTTTCAAACACCGACGACACTGATCACTGTGTAAGACCGGATCGTCCGCGTTGAATATCGACTTCTCATCACCCATTATCATTTCTAATAAGTTTGAACCCGGTGGAAATTTCTCACTGGAATGAGGTTATTTAAAATGAATACTCCATTCTAACTCTCCGTATTAAGGTACGAAAGAGAGTGTGTTTTTAAAGTCAATTTTGTTTTTTTTTTGTTACAGTAATGAAACATTTTATTGTTCCGAATTTTATACTGTACACAAAGATAAATGCTTACAAATCTTACGTAAAATGTTAGCCAGTCAAAGACCAAAATTTTAATATTTTAACGTTAAAATGTTAATGTTAAAATGTTAATGTTAAAATGTTGATGTTAAAATGTTGATGTTAAAATGTTAACGTTAAAATGTTAATTGTTGCGTAGATGTTAGAAAAAACCTGGTTGCGACGTTTTAAGTGCACTGATCAGTTAATTAATTGAATAACGTAATCGTAATGTGTAATGGCGAGCAGGCACGATTCACGTGTTTCATGTCAGCGTTACATCGAACACTCCGATCGAATCTAAAGATCAATGAATTACTCATTATAGTCATGAAGTAACCTTTATATCTTTCAGCAGTTCTTTTCCGTTTGCCGGGTGCAAGCAAACCATATAATTACCATTAACCATATAAGTAGAGTTCAGCCAAATTTCTCACAACCGTAAGGGAAATGTTCGTTTCGGGCCATGTGCTCTATTCTCTGAATTCATTCAAAACAAAACACATTTTACTTTTTTCTTCCATCTTAATTAATGTTTTAAACAATCATGAAAGTTTGGGATTTATTTGGGATATTCAGGTTAGGTTTGTCTTACGTGGAGAAAAAAGGTTTAGTTTAGATTGTAAGAAATTTGGCGAAAGTCTACATTATTTAGCGTTACCGGGCGTAAGCGAAAAATCGCTTACGCCCGGTAACGGAAAAATACCCCTTTTAGCTTAATGCCATAATATGCCATTCATGTAAAATCACTATTCGCACACTCACTTGGAGAAAGCATCAGCAAGATAAGCTCCAAGTATGGGTTGAGCGCCGTGCGCTTCCTCGTAGTCAACGATGCTGATATCACGTGGCGAAGGCAACTTGCTCCAATCCGCTGGTGGCAACAGCCTTACCATGTAAACCCTGATGAAAAAGAGTTCCACATTTACAAAAAAAATTGATCCATGATTGATGTATTATCTCTCTGCGTACTGTATCGAATTTATTACAGCGAATGCTCTGTGGAGTTGTTCAATTTCGTCCCAGCCACACAGTTCCACCAAAGCACTACGCGCTACAAAAATACATTCCATCCCCATCACCCGGATGGCTGGCCGTCAACCACTGTGCGATTTAGTCGCAGTTTTCTGCCAAGAATTGTGCAAGTGTGGAACAATTTACCACCACCGATGTTCCCACGTCGAGATAACATGGGGGTATTCAAGAAAAGAGCGTATGTGTTCGTTAAAGGCCGTCAAGACATCTGCGACGCCTCCAGCGTTGCGGATGTCTATGGGCGGCGGTGATCGCTGAACCACCATATAAACCCGGTACGCTCGATTGCCTGCTATGCTATAAAAACATGGTCATCTTAAGGCCAACGACAGTTAATCTGTAATCGCCAATCCTCCGGCCCAGCATGGCGACTATGAGGAAAACCATTGACATTGGAAACCATACAGATGGGAGAGTCGTACGTCGAACAAAGTACTGTAGTGATACATTAATAAATGTATCATCACTAATGCGTTCGTCGTTCGTTATTTGAAATTAAAAAGAAATAGTTTTCTATTAAAACAAAATTTAGTTTGATTGACGTTTCTAATACATAGACATGTCACCCGTCCGGCATATATATAAAATGTAAATTGAAAAGTGTTTATAAAATATTATAATGGTTTAATATGAAGAAGATATAAATGTACAATAAAATGGAAGAATAAATTAATATTGTTTTAAAGAATATTTTATTTGAAGAAAAAACGCCCTGAAGATCCCGGGTGTCGCCGTATGGAGTACGTCGGGCACGCCACAGTACTTATTAAGAATATTGATGATAATGAATGAATTATTTTTCAATCAAAATAAACGTTGAACTTTTATTGGTTATGTATTATCACAACATTCACATATATCTTTATCTCGTCTCTATCTATTTTAAACATTGTCTTTTACTTATTTAATTTATACAAAAACCACGTTGGCATAACAAGTCTTCTATTTTAATATAAGAAAAATGGCAACAAATTTACCTGTAACAACAAATTGGTCCATTTCTCTCAGATATCCTTGGCAAACTTAATTTCAACATATATATGTCATTTTCAAGTATCTGAAAAAATAAATTCCATGGTGTTAATTATAATAATGTGGAATACAGTAATGTGTTTCATCCAATGGTCGTAGAAAAAAGTCATGGTTGAGAAACATCCGAGAGTGGACCAGGAATGGCGAGTGCTGCCCAATTTTTTATCCTGAGGATTTGTACCAAGATAAAGGAGTAATGACGGTTCGTGCGCATTTCCTCTATCGCTTGGTCATGTACATTTCGAAATGCATACTACATACTACCAAAGCCATTAAAAGTTGGCGCATTTAATCAGGATTGTAAAATGGTACAATACTTGATACTTTCATACTAAAAAAAAACAGGTAAAAAATTAAAAACCTCAAGTAACCCGATTTTTGCTAACCCATTTTACTCATTTAAAATGTTTTTTATTCGCACAAGCTCTTGGTAGGTTCTTAATTTTTAAGATCTTCAGATAGATTTTTTTTTCTGATTTTTCTCATGATGGTTACAATCAATCCTGTTACCCCGTTTCGGCTTGACGTTGAGTTCTGGGACACTTGTATATGTATGTATTCCAAATCAAAAATGTGCGCCTAAAACAAACTTGGCAGCGTACTGTGACGGCCGAAGTGCAGGAGATGGGCCTATTCTGGAATGAAGTGAAGCATATGGCCTCCGACAGGTCGAGATGGAGAAACGTCGCGTCTGCCCTATGCCCCACCAGGGGAAGTTAGGACTCAGAGAGAGAGAGAGAGATGTATTCCAAATCTGAATAATAACCGAATCGAAAGGTCTCAGCCTGCCTAGGGGCTATCGAACTTCACCTATTTAATGTCAAAAATAAAATATATACCTTCCACCAACGCGGACGCGGCGCGTGCGGTGGCACAGGCGGCGTAGAGCAATGTCGAGTCTCTTCATCACCACGTCTTTGCGTACGGGTCACGGCGCTCAGGCGAACCGTGAAGTTCGTATTTGGAGGCAGGTCGTCGAAACTGTATATAAAAAAAGGAGAAATGTTTTTTATTAATGTTTTTTATTTAACATACATACATATCGTCATGCCCGTTTTCCTTAGGAGTAGGTAGAGACCACAGATCTCCACCTGCTAAGATCTCGGCATACTTTCCTTTATTCCTCCACATTCATCACTCTCCTCATGCAAGCCCACCGGTAACATCTGGGAACCACTTTCTTCCAACAGTTTCCTCACGTACATTAGTTTTAGACTTCCTGCCAACGCGGTCGCCTGACTCTATTCATTAAACTTCACATTATTAAATGTATGTAAGATACTTACCGGGCGCTTCTCGAATCGTTGGTCTTAGATTTATACATGGGTCCCCATGTGGCTTGCTGTAGTCTCCCAAAGCGATCCTTGTATGTGGCGACACCGGTAACATTCATCTGAAATCACAATAGTTTTCATTAGAATTAATTGATGGTATCTTAGCTGATTTGGCTAAGACAACGCAAGATATCTAGAGTATTTTTCGAACTATACGACGAACTGGACGATAATACGCAAATTTGTAAGATTATTTTAAAAAAATATATTTCCTCCGTACAAGACGCATTTTAAATTTAAGTTCAATCTTCTATGTAAATAGGTGCATCTTATAATCCCAAAGAAAGACAAAATTTTTAAAGATTTATGAAAGTTCATTTTTCTATGTAAAAGGGTAAGAAATATATAGTCCGAAAAAGAGGCAAAAATTTTAAAGATTTATGAAAGTAATGACGAGTATAACATATAATTTTAAATTATAAGTATGAAATGAATCGCACAAAAGTAGACAGAAATACAGTCCAAACCTAATACTAGATATCGACAGGCAAACAAAAAAAACAGGCAAAGAGTGTAGGTAAATCGAAGATTTCTCTGCTTGTCTTGCTGAAAATGAATCGCACAAAAGTAGACACAAATACAGTCCTAACCTAATACTAGATATCGACGATAACAGGCAAAGAGTGTAGGTAAATCGAAGATTTCTCTGTTTGTCTTGAGAACTTGTTTCATTCCTACCTTCAGTGGTGTTTTCGGATTATAATAATCATGTATTTATTATTCAGACAACTCGGGTCCACTTGTTAGTAACAATTTACTTAAAAACAATCTTAGTAATCTAATTCTATTGGAAATATATACACAACAAAGCGACACCCCCGTAAGGTCTTCCACGTAAGATGCAGTCCTAAGTATTTACCACTAAGACTCCCGTGAAGATGAACAGAAATATAAGATCGATCGGTAGTGACCAGGTTGCTTGCAGTGCTGTCACGTCGTAAGGTTTACAATAGTGACAGTTAAAGCTCATAAACTTGCACACACTCATTTATGTTTATAAAATGTATCTTAAATTTAGAGACGATTTATTCAAACATATATTTTAATGTTCCTTCGGACCATATGACCCATCCAAAATTTCATTCATCAATCCATTAATATTATATAAAACTGCATTACCACTGACTAACTGACTGACACGTTATTTGCGAAACTGTAAGAGATGGAGGGTAAGTTTCTTCTAGGGAAATGTTCGGATAGGGTTCGAGGTAGAGGAATTATATCCAAACCTCGTAAAATAAGAGTAGTGGAACGACCCCGGGCCAGATAGCGACAATCCACGCAGGGCGGCTATCATAAAGTAAATGCGTGATGACGAAGATCGGGCCAGGTGGTGCGTATTATGGGATGTCTATATCCAGAAGAAAACTGCCGCAGGCTAATGAATTCAGTATTATTGTATACGTACACTGTACACTTTAATTTCTGCATTAAGCTTGACTGGTGGGTCCCAGGTGAGATTCATGTAGCCAAACGAGCAATGAATAGTCACATTGCTGGGTCGACCCGGCGTCCCGCCCAGTGTAGCTGCCTCCATTTCCTCCGACCAGTTCCCACATTTCTTGGTGAAGTCTGAACACGCACACACCTGAAATCATATCACATTTCATTACAATTTAATTTTGTTGTTCCTATACAATGTTGTGTTATAAGTTTGTTGATGATGTAAAATTTTGGGTTACAAGTATGTTACTCCCGTTAAAATTTTGTTAAAAGTTTGTTGCTTTTATAAAATTTTGTTGCTGGTGTAAAATTTTGTGTTAAAAGTTTGTTGCTGATGTAAAATTTTGTGTTAAAAGTTTATTACTCCTGTAAAATTTTGTGTTAAAAGTTTGTTGCTGATGTAAAATTTTGTGTTAAAAGTTTGTTGCTGATGTAAAATTTTGTGTTAAAAGTGTGTTACTCCTGTAAAATTTTGTGTTAAAAGTTTGTTGCTCACGTAAAATTTTGTGTTAAAAGTTTGTTACTCCTGTAATATTCTGTGTTAAAATTTGTTGCTCCTGTAAAAATTACTCATATGGACTTAAGAATTCTGAGAATTATATCAGTTATTTCGTTTTTTATCAAATAACAAATTTAAAAGTGTCTAGTTCAAATTTATTACTCTAAATAACATAACAAAGTTACATTGTTAAAAATAATTTAATTAAATGAAAGCTTACCCGAAACACGTAAGTACTGTGTGGTTCTAAATTATCAAACATATATGGTAGATTCCTACTATCTCTGGAATGGTAAGCCCTTCTCGGTGCCACTTCATCCTTCTTTCTTGCTTCAAGTAGATAGTAGTGTATCAACTCTGCTATATCTTCGGGGGGAGGTGCCCATCCTATAGTCACTGAAGTTGCTGAGAAACCATTAATCGATATATTTGGCACAAATATTGGGTCTTTATCTAAAGTCTTGACCGTTGAATCATAGACATGGGGCTTACTCTGTCCAAAGGCAGTGGTTACTTCTAATTTAAGCTGGTATGGCGTGGATTTATCCAGGCCTTCCATTACAAACGATATATTTTTCACTCCAATCTTTTCTCTTGTATACAAACTATAGTCTGTTGAAGGCAGTCTACGGTACATTAAATTGTAGCTCTTTATTGGAGAGTTGTACGAACGGATTGTCCAATTGAGGAAAAGTTGGGAAGCACTGATTGGAATGACAGTATCTATAACAACAAGTGGTGCTGCGTAGATGAATACATCTATCTCCCCCGTCACATTTGAAGAAGTAACAGGATCCCAAACTACACAAACGTACGTGCCATTATCTTCAGGACTTCGTATATGTAGATCATAGGTACTCTCGATTCGTTTCAGGTCAAGTTGTCTTGCAGGCTTCAATACCAAATCTATGACATCATCTTCCTTGCTTCTTTTGAACCATTTCACTTCACCGGGCTTGTACACTGAAAAATTGGAATACTATCAATATTTATGAAAATATAATTTTTCTATTTTGTCCAATGTTTTCGGTATGCAATCTTTATATGACAAATGAATACACTATGGATATATAAATGAATACATGTTTTTGGTATATTTTTATATTATTTCTTATTATGAACTGAAATGAAGTAAAAAGTTGACATTTAAGATTTTAGACCGTGTTTAAAACACACATGATTAATCTCCTCATGTCTGCTCAGTCCTACATGACATTGGCGAAATCATCCGTATTATTTTGGCACTATTGAAAGCCATTCAATTCAAATGAATGAATGAATGATAACACGCATGTGAACCAGGAATTGCCCATTTCAAAACTATTTATTAAGTATATGCAATATTTCATCACATCAGGCAACTCTAGTTTTACGAACTCCTCATTCTAGTTCCTACATTACCGTCTACAAATCTAAACATTGAATTAGATACTTGATAATAGATACTTGTAAGTCGAAAATAGTGGTAGAGATATGTTAGCACGAATCGGTTCGATCGGAGAAGTACCACACCATCATAGAATACAAACGTTAACAATAAATCGCTACATTTTACTGTTACCGCGTTTAATAGGGTAAGTAGTGCTGTGCAATCCGATAGGTGAGCGGCACACCCTACCGCAGGCTCCACAAGAAAATGATGCGGAGGCTGGCAGAGAACGGCCTTGGTGCCTCCTCCGTCTCCTGACCGCGAGGTCACAAACCTGGGCCCTTCGCTTTAATAATTAATGTAGATGTATATTTAAACCGACCATTTTTTTAAACTCAAAACGAGACGCCAATACTTCAATATTAATATTATAATTTCGAAAGTCTATTAGTCTGTCTGTTACGTATTCACTGCTTAATCAATTTTGATGAAAGTTAGCATGGAGATAGCTGAAGATCCGAGGTCAGACATAGGCCGCTTTTTATCCAGAAACAATAGCTCTTACTGGACGCACGATAATTTTCGCGCAATAAACTGAATTCCACGCAACCGAAGTCACTGACAAAAGCTAGTAGACCTATATACGCCAGTTAGCTAGTTAACAATGAATATAAACACAACTTCTTAATGTTCTTTATTTTGAACAATTGCAAAAATCTGTCTTCGCATTAATTATAATTACTTTTATTATAAAAAATTATGAAAAAAAAAAATAATAAATCACTAGCTTTATTAAAGCAAAGTTTCTGTGAAAATAATATTTATTAAATTATATGCAACATATTTATTTAGTTATGTCGCTCGAAGTGATATTTTAAATTTTCGCGTGGTTTCTGAAAACAAGACTATTTGGCATCCCGGATTTGTGGTTGGGGACAACTGGACAGGTGACCGAGAAAAGGGACAGTCCCGTTCAAAACTGGACGTATGGTCACCTTATGTATATTGTATAAGTGTATATATTGCTTGAAAAGCAGGTAAGAGGGGGGGACTAGCTGCAAGTAATTAGAGATACACCAAATTAGAGCCGTTTACCACTGCGGATCTAAATTTTCAAGATTCAGGGAACAAATGAGAGGAAATATATATCTTACCTTCAAAAACACATCGCATGGTAACATTGGCTTGATCCGTGACATTCTGTTTAATTGGTCCGGATGTTTTGTTCACCAGCTTACCCGGAAAGCTCATATCCAATACAACCATTCTTTCTTTCTTTGCTTCTCCCAATTGTGAGACACATGTATAATTACCAGCGTCTACTGATGTTGCATTAATTATTGTCAAGTTAGACCTTAAATATTTTTGTGGATTGCCATCGAGATCTTTCTTCTGTAACTGTCTCTCTTCTTTGTGGATTTTGAATCTGTAATTCAAAAAAATGTATCGGTGGCGAAACGATCTTCTTAGATCAAGGGTCCGATTCGTTATATTTATATATATGACCTACGGGAATTTATTTCGAATCTGGATCTCCCATCTCGACTCTATTTCGGATTCAAGTCTCCCATCAGGCGACGTGTACCACCGATGGCTCACGCCCAAGTTGCCCATCGAGCGGCATATCCCACTGGCGACTAACACTCGAGTCTCCTATCGGGCGGCGAATATCACCAGTGACGCACAAATGTTCCATCAGACGGCGAAAAAATCTCTTTTTTTTAACAAATTTCGGTAAATTTATATAACATACATACATACATATCGTCACGCCTGTCTCCCGTAGGGATAGGCAGAGACCACAGATCTCCATCTGCTACGATCTCGGCATACTTTCCTTGCTTCCATCACACTCATTACTCTCCTCATGCAAGCCCACCGGTTTAGGGGAACTCTTGACATGGCCTTTCTTAAAAACTTCAGCAATTTGGTCAAGGTATGTATTCCGTGCTCTTCACGATACGAGCGCCGCCCCATGGAAATTAAAAGAAAAAACAGCGTTGCCAGATAACGTAAAGCATGAATGTGCCACCGCCGCCCCACAACAAGAGACACAAGAATCAATGTTGTCTTGAAGGTGTTAAAGAAAGCAACAGTTTATTTCACTTACTTTCCCCCATCTTTGAGCAGTTCCCCTTTAAACAGCCACTGGATTGTCGCCTTCTCCGGTGAAGTGCTACAGCTAAGGTTGGCATCCTTCCCAAGTTCGCCTTTCGGCACAAACACATCCAATATCTCGGGAGCATCTTGAGCTGTCGAAAAATAAACATACCATATGATAAAGCGCATGTATAATCATTATAAATGATTTTTCTAAGATTCAGGTTCTGATTCGGGTCGAAACTAAAATTTGTTTTGTTTTAACCCTTTCGCGGCTTGCTATTTTCTTATTAAGACGGGCCGGTTTAGAAATTTGACGAATCGTATGATCTTCGTCGATATAGCATACATTTACCGAAAAAGTATAGTAACCGGCATCTCTACAAGAATATTGTACTAGATGAAAAATATAAATTTGGTAATTATATACTTGTAAAAAATACATACATACGGGAATATACGGTCTTCGGCGGCGCGGAAGGGTAAATGGTATAAGAGGTATCTTTGAGCTGTTTCAGGAACTAATTAGGGCACTATTTAAATTAATCAACGCTGATCGCACAGCGAATTAAGCACAACTGCCGGATTTATGAATATCTTAACCCTCCTACGCTTATATACACTACGGAATAGTAAGGCAAACGAGCAATCATAAACAACAATATACCTCACGAATTAAAAGAATTGAACGCAACATTATTTAAAAAAAGACTACATAAATGGCTCATAGATGCCAATATTTATAATATTCTGACTTTTTTGCTTTAAAGGGTCGATCAAATGTATATAATAGATAAACATATAGTTTCAAGTATAAAGTGATATATAAATGTGATAATAAATTACAATTTTAATTTTAATGATATTATAATAATTTAGCTATGTATTTAGATTTGTAATAATTGTTTTAGTTATTTCTAATAGTGTGTCATTATTAATAAAATTTGTACGCCGTAAGTGGCAATGTGATGGAGCTTTTATACGTCTCTTTTTTTCATCTTGTTATAACCTCACTTTATACAAATAAAGAATTATTAATATTATTATGGCCTAAAGGAAAGCAATGAACGCCGCCCACAGCAACTACAATATCTTAGCAATACAGAAGCGTTGCCGGCCTTTTTTGTGTTATGTATAGACTTGTTTTTGAAGATTCCCATGTCGTATCGGTTCGAAAATAACACTTAATGCCGTCTCCAAATGTTAAATATGTTATTAACGTATACGATGAATTCAATAAAATAAACTTGTATAGGTTTTATTTAAAAAAAAAAATAAACTAAAGACACATACGCACGCATGTGCACTCGGTCACTTCCGGACGACAAAACATGTGGGCTCGTTCCCATTTTGAATCTAGTAAGTCGTTTAAACGGGTCCATATACTGGATCTACTTGTATGGTTCAATCGTAGCTAATGAAGAGAGAGAAGAGATGCTGGTAACTTATATACATTTGTCGAAGAACCGACAGCCGTTGATGTAGACTAGTGCTGGAGTGGAGACTACGTCTGGATAAAGGCAATATGAGATGCGCCCCGGCTAGATAGAGAAGCGATCTGCGCAGGGCGGCTGACAGTGACTGAATGCGTGATGATGAGGGTTTGGCCAGGTGGCGTGCCTTTGGTGAGACATATCCAGCAGTACTCTGCCGTGGGAAGCCGATGATGATCAGTAATCGGGACTAGGTATCTTGATTTAGGGTCAATGACCTCAAACGTATGGGCTAATGAGTAATTTATTTTTAACTTAATTTTTATTTTATTAACACTTTTCTTATAGTCTCTATTAAGGGGAAAACACTATGTTATTGTGTTCTTTACACTAGTAAAATATTTTACTTTACTACGCTAGGATATCATTAAACTATACAACCCCAGAGTTGTATGCTTTTTATATTATACTTTTTATATATGAGCAATTTGTGGAGGTGCTTCCGGAACCCCAAATAAATTCCGAAAAAGTATACATTTCAAACTCAATTAGAAAATTCATTTTATTAAATACTTTATATAAAAATAAATTTTATAAGGTTTTACTATTACTAATTTTAAATACCAAAAGAAAGTATCACCTAAATCGTGAATAGAATACAATGGTTTATTTATATCTTTATTTGCTAGTAAGACTGGAAAGAAGATTTCCGGAAAAACCGGAATTACCAGTATTGATCTTTGAAAATAGGGCATATCCTCGTTTTGACAGCATGTAGCAAATTCGTAAAATTAATATACCTACTGAAAATATCACAAAAACTTGCCTAACTAACATTCATACTCACTCATACACCCCGTACCGTGAATGTTTCACCAGTAACCGACCTATATCACTATTTTATATAATGTTGCACACTGTGATGTAGTATATATAACCAACCTTGTTTTCAGGATGCACTTTATCACGATTTTAACGCATATTAGCTGAGTAAATAGTGAATAAAAAGTAGGTATTAACTGAGTAAATATTTATTTTTTTAATTTATTTCACTTTTCTTCTTTCTCGTGTATTTAAATGCATGTTTGTGTACGAATTATGTATTGTATATAGTTAAACTTATATAAGTAGTTTTATTTCAAACTGCACCACCTCCAACCAATGTTCTCAGATTCAGGTTGACTGGTAGAGAAGGCCCAATGGCAATAAGTCCGCCTGATGCACATTTTGTACAAAGTTTAAGTAAACAAAATTATAAATGAAAGATAGAGAGAGAAATCAATTAATATTTTATATTTTGTTAAGTGGGAAAACAAAAAAGGTGAGGATCATTCTTGATATGTTAAAATTATATTTTTTTTTGTCTTGCTAAGATCAAATGGATTTGTACTCTAGAACTAGTACTGAAATAATACTGGTACTCTAGAACCCAGTGCAGACGCCAAATTTGGGGGGGGGGGATTATTGGAGGTGGGATGCTTCCACCGCCAAACGGATACGCGTGGTGGATGGTGGGGATAGCTAAACCTTCTATGTTCGAGCGTGGCACGAGATCGCTGATTTGTGTACTTGGTCTATCGTCTCGAGCGTCACTCGATCATACAACGAGAAAACCGTCTACAATGTTTTAATTGCTGCAGAGGACAGAATTCTTTGTGTTATTGGCTCTGTAATATCGTTCTCTGTAACTCTGAGTTACGCTAAAGGAAAGATGAAATTTTAAATATGGGTTCATATTGGTTCACGAAAATATTAACATTCGATTTCGATTTCTTTAATTCATGCGGCCCTAACACCGGCACTGCTAGATCTTGAAACCCAAAGTTTCCGACGCCTCATTTCAGCCATAGGGCGGTACGTAGATTGGTCTTTATTATTTAGGTAGCTTCTGCCCTTCCACTGGTAATTGCTCCCGTAATCGCTTCGCCTGGTAACCACGGCAAGAAATAGCGTGGCCCTTTATTATAATAACTTCCGCGTCCTCAGTAAATGGACAAAATTAAGTCGAAGCTGTTAAATAATTCATCCCCCCTCACCGTGGGAGAATTCCCATATGGTTCATATACTGATACGTAGTGAACAAAATCGTGGTAAGTTTACTGTCTGAAAATAATATAAATATACTAGAAGCTTATATTTGTATGGGTGGATTTTTTTTTGGGGAAATGTATGTGTCATATAAGTTACTAAATAGTAGTAGTAAATAAAGTAATTTTGTTTAATGTAAAAATTTAATTTTTAAATTATTAGGGAAGACCTCCATTCCTTTAGAAACGGGGACCCCCGTTCTAAGCAATAGTTTTTGTTCCTTTCATCGACTTTCAAATCGCAACATTGCTCAAGAAAGGTTTCATTTCAGAAAACGCAGTGTATAAAATAGCTTCCCGCATTCACACACACTAATTCACTGTTAAAGGCTAATTCTATGTCTATCATCATTATTATACAATGTAAGTGGTGCTTTTTATTTGTAAATAGTCCCACCGATAACTACGGTTGATGTTCGTATAAATTTTAAGTTGTAATATAGAATGATAACTTGGGTATGTTATTGCTTGCGGTGGCGTCATGTGATGGGTCCTCTAGTTCCCTTTAAAATGGTTGAGGAAGGCGAAGGATGCCACGTGCGTTAAGTTGTGAACAGGTGCTGTTTGTTGAGACCGGCCTGCATGGGCCTGTTTTTAGCATATAATTTTTTTTTCCTTTGAAACTTGAATATCACTCAACCATAACCGACCGTTCCCATTCTTATTTGCGAGACTTTAAGTTTGATCTATATAAGAGAAAGAGAAAAAATAAGAGAATACTTGCGGCGTTTCTTTCGCCGTTTCTTCTCAGAGGAGCCTCATTAAGAAATGGTTGTTAAGCTTTATTGATAACAGACTAACGTTCTATAAATGAAAAATCATTCCGTATGTCGAAAAAAAATCAAATATTAAATTTTTTAACTTGAGTTTGTAAGCTCAAATTCACAGACAATTAACAGAACTTTTAACATTATCTTTTAAAATAAAAGAAGAAAAACAATGTTTTTAATTTAAGAAAATTCTTGTTAACCATTTCAACTGAGCTAATATTGCTCTTGCTAGGAAATTGTTCACTGTAACAAGCCAATGAAGGAAACAAACACACGACCTCAGATCGTAAGCCCGATCCTTACTAACTGACCTATAACTGTAGAGTAAACGATAAGGTAAGTATAACGCTGCAATATATATTTATTTTTCTCACGTTAATTGAAATAACATATCTACCTATAACAATATTTAATCAAACTCCTTCCTATAAACGTACAACACATAACTACAAACCGAATTAGAACTGTAATACGACGGGGCAAGGTCTATTTTCATCTGGTTAGGTGACACTAACTGATTCCTCTGTAAACGCTGAGTAATTAATGCGTTTATCGTTCAGGAGTGTTGATAAAAAGGGAGCATGCACATTGTGCGGACGTGGGTTCACGTAGGCCGCGTAGTCGGATATCGTTTATCGCTACTATAAATACAAAGTTGTAAATAGTTTGTAAACAGACAAAAGCTTTAATACTGATGAATTTATAATACAGAGCTCTCTCTCTCTTAGTTCGATCCCTCATGAGTGAAGATCGCGATCACCAAACTTCATCCAGCGGTCCATTAGGATCTTTCATTTGTTGCGGTCGGTAGCCAATCAGACCACTTTCAAGAACCTGAAGAACTTCTTCTGTTTTAGTTGGTCGGACCTTCGGGATATACCCCTGGAGCTTATACCCTTAACGTTTGCACAGATGATCAATTTCTCCAATTTTCATCTTGCCAGCGGATGTGTATAAAATAATCGAGGATACGGCGTTAGCATATCGTGGTAGCGATCAATACTATAAGCTATTGACCGCTAAATAGTCTCTGCTAGAGAAATTGTTCGAAATAATTGTTTTTGACCGCCCGAATTTACAGCACTTAAAAAATAGAAACACTAATACATTCATTAAAGTTTTGTCATATGTTTTTATAATTCGTTTTGGAAAAAAAACTAAAAACCATGCATCATCACAATACAGCAAATTGCCTTTGCTTAACAAAACATCACATATCATTTTTTATCAATTGTCATTTATACGCCTCGAAACGAAGTATAAACATAAACTTTTAGCTGCGCTTGAGTAAATAATAATTAGTCTGCTTTTGGCAAATTTCCACAAAGACCGCACTACTCATTATAAAGTGAGTTTCATCCCTTTTTCCATATCAGAGTATGCTGATCATAAGCGAAGGACCATCTGAACGTGTAGCACATCCAGTACAGTTTGTTATACCCCGAAACTTCTTTTCAGGCACTTCTATTCTGTGGAACGTTCAGCAGTATTGCCAGATCAATACATCATGAGAATCTTAAAAAAACATGTGTCTGCATTTCTCAAAGGCCATTATAATTTCTCCAATGCATATAGCGATGTAAACGACCTAATTGAAACTGGCGAAGTTACCGCTTTCGGATTTCAAAATAGTCATGGATTCAATTCCAGCACCGGGATAAATATATGTGTATTTATTTAGAGTCTGGCTACCCTACCAACCCACCTTGGACAAGTATGAGGAGACACGTAATTAGCAATGAAACATACTAACACTTTGTGTGACTTAAAAACTAAATTTGTGTTTTTTTAGAATCAATTTCAGTTCTAACTAGGATTTGAACACAGAAAGAACCTTTGGCTCAGAAGTCAGGTACTTTAATCACTGAGACAGCTGTTGCCAAGATGTGTACACCATTCACACTCTGCCGCACTCTATTTTCGTCTAGGTCTAAGCATTAAGTTTACCTTACATCAGTTTTGTGCATCAAAGATTAAAAATATAACATCCATATATCTAAATTTCATATTCTAGTCTATCTTTTCAATTGGAACGTAAAAAGTAGTATAGTCTACACTAAAACAGTGATTTGGAAATGTGCTGAGCCAACTACCTTGCATTCAGTTGCAAGTTTGTTGAAAACATATAAAATAATTCATTGCAATTTGTACCTATGTCAATCAAAACACAAAGAGAGAATTTAAATTCAATGGATGTTACAGATACTTTTGTTTAATTAAATTTAGGAATGTCTGTTTAACATATTTCTTATTTCTTTTTATTGTAATAGAGCCATAGTATCATGAATGGGCTGGGTATACTGTGTAAGTACCACACCCTCAAAGAATATTGCATCAAGTGGCAGAATTTTATTATTTCCACATTTCTGTAGGGTGACTGTAGGGGCCCCAAGGCTCAATGTATTTCCCCTTATATTATTCATTTTTCCCCCTTCTACTTCTTTCCTTACATTACATTGTTCACATCTCTACCCCAAGGTAGGAGATGTTTCTCTTGGTGCCCATAGTAGTTCAGATATTCATGGGCTTACAGTTGCTGACAATCAGATGACCTACTAACTCATTCACCTATACTTCCATAAAATAATCAGTAATCCATAAAAAAATCTTCTTCCCCCACACATATTTTTTGGAATCTATCAGTTTCTTGTTGTTTAAAAAAACTACAAATTACTTAAAGCTGGCAACACATCTGTGGTACCCTGGTATTGAGAATGCTTATGAGTAGTGGTGATAGCTCACCATCAAGTTATATACTTGCCCATGTGCCCGCATAAAGAACAAACTGTCAACTACACATGATGTATGTGCCATAAGTATAGAAATTGACAAAGAATACACTCTCTCATCTAAATCTTCCCCTATCCAATGGACCAAATTATTCAATAAGGTGAGAGAACAATCTACATGAAGTGACCTAGATACAAAATAGATGTAGACACAATAAATTGTTTCTATTTCTATTAAACATAAAAGCCCAAATACTTTAGCAACAGGGCTATATAATAACAGTCCTGCAGTAAATATATTTTTTGTATACTGTATATATATATTCCTATAAAATCTACAATGTACTATAAATTTTATTATTGTTGTTAGTTAATAATGTAAGCACTTACATATAAAACCAGATTATGTTTATACTACCCAATGCTACAGCAAGACATTAACAAACTTCCCTGTATTATTGATATTAGAAAAAATAAGTGCATTTTTTTTTCACATCACATATGTATGAGGAACGGACATCATAGAGACAATGGACAACATTGTCATTTGATTGAACATTAAATGCAAACAAATCCATTAGGAAAGTTAAAACTAAGTTATCTTAAAATATGTAAATGTATCTTGTGACAAGGTCCTATATTATACATAATAGATAGGTAAATTGAAAATAATATTTACACCAACACTAGTGATGGTAATTAATTAATGGTAATTAAATACATCAATTTTAATAGCATCCAATTTTATTTTTTACATACAAATAAAACAAACAAGCGATGCAGTTACATACAAGATATATAGTAATGGAGTATTATGTTTCATTATCAACAACTTGTTAAACTTCTGCACAATAACCTTCCATGAAAGCTTTAAGGATTTACTGTGACACTAAATAGTACCAGTCCGTCACTAGACAGCCTATGATCAGACTTTTTCATATCGACACAAAAATTCTACTGCATTCAATTATGTATGTGTGAAATAAGTATAAAATGATACCTGTTTCATTTTCAACTTTACAAAAAGGGAAACCGTTATTGAACAAAATAAATTAGGAAACGCATCCGTTCACCTCGATTACTTAAACCGCTTGCTGTTTAATTCGAAAAAACATATTTCCATACAATATAAAAAACGTCAAGGTTTACATACAACTCCGAAAAACATTAATTTCGTTCGCCTCAAATAGAAATATGTTTACTTGTAAAATACTCACCAAAAACTGAATAACACAAAGCGATACACCCAAAATATATGGCAAGTGCCGCGGGATTCTTCCCGAGTATACAGGACATTGTCATGGCGGAAGCACCTTCTATTTACACACAGTACACTCACTGCTGTGATATTAAATACATCACATAATTACTACACCATCTTCTGTTCATATGTACGGCGATATCACTGATTATTTCTATAATTATCTTACAAAAAAATTCTAAGCGGCTGACACCAGAAGCCGAACAAACAATCTCACTTTTAAGTGTTGTCAACTCCTAATGCAACAAATTCGCCATCACCAAATCTTGCATTTGAAATTCATTGGCTTAACTTTGTTAATAATGAAGTAAATATTTGTATTTTAGATATAAGCAATAAGCATCATAATCATGAATAAATTTAAATAACGATCAAAGTTTGTCATTTTGAAGAAAAAAAACCATAAGTAAAGTTAGTTTTGTTGGTAGATTTAGCCGATTTGGCTCGTTCACCTACAATTTCGTCAAAAAAGTTTAACTACTCTACTCTTCTGTATGCCTCCTCTCAACCTAATTATATAAAAAGACGTGTAGTTGATTCATGAAATTTTATATGAAAAGCATTCGAATTCACCTTTTACATCTCATCCATTCATCGCACAATTCCTAAAACGAGAAAATTAACTTGACAACGTGATCCTGGAACGTGAACGTGAGCTTCATACTCATTACCAACGTATTGGCTTTGATTATTGATTAGAGTACTTGACTCTGCCAGCTCGCCTGGACGGCGTTATTATTTATCAATTGGTGACAGGAATGCCCGATTGCTAACACCGATATAAACATTATAATGTATAAAAAAATAGCCTGCATGCGGTTTTTTTTTTATATAATTTTAACATCAATAATACATTTATCTTTTGTCTAAGTATTCCTAGTCTGGACCTCCAACTAATCTCACTTGGACAAGCGTGGTGGTTTAATATCCATTTCCTCACAAATCGGGAGGCCTTGAGCTCAACAGCACTACATTTTTTTAATTATTGAATCCGATATGCTACAAATGAAAATGATATAAACAATGTAGTATTTGTTTATATCAATGAAACAATTTATATGGTGAGCTTAATGCAAAATAGACGACGCGTTTCTGTGTCGGTTTGAGTCCTTATAACCCGTGTCAACTTCTCTATTAATAAAATAGTTTTAAACAATATTTCTAATTTTTTGCAACATTCCAATATTCACTAACTGAGAAATAATTATTTTGAATTTTGTTTTTATTTTATATTCAGAAATAATTATTTGTTGTTTCAATTAGATAAACAATTTATCAAAAGATTTTTTCATATTGATACGAATATCGTTAGAAGTAGAAACCTAATAACAATAATAAAAAATAAAAATATAAGTAATAACATGGTAACATTTATTGTTTATTGACAAGACGATTGACAGACGGCGATGTCCAGCTCGATGGCTATGAAGAATTATAAGTTTATAGGAATTAAATACTTGTATCAGGATTAGACTCCCTTTTACCTGTTATCAAAGTGAAAATGTGGCTTATAAATATTATTTGAACTTCCTATATTGGCATGCGATTTAAGTGTCTGTTATCGTAAAAAATGTATTTTCTTCACACGATAGGAGCCATTTTTACTATATTTATTTTGTGCGTTCATTGTGATAATGCAGCTAGCGACAATGAAAGTATGAAGATTTACCGTAAGTTCCCTTTCGTTTTATTTCATGTAATTTAACGTTTTATTTGACACGGCTTTTGTTCACTACAAAGGTATAACGCCTATTTAGATTAACTGTCATTCTTGGTCATCCATGATTTAAGGTGATAGTTTTAACATTGGTTATGATATTGGCGATATACATTAAAAATAAGTATAAATAATAAACATTTTGTTTTAAAGGTAACTTTTTAAAAAAGGTAATTCTTCTGTTACTTTTTCACTTAATTGCAAAGAAGCTTAAGTACCGTAGGTATATAAATTAATATACCGACTAATAAATACAGTACAATAACTTATACTGAAAAATTGACTGTGTTGCAAAGTTTCTTACTTAAAACCATTTCATTTATCATACAGTGACCATATCATTACTTCATCAGATGATGACTAAATCACCATTTAATTTAGTTACGTTTTTGGAACATTAACTATTTTAGTGGTCATGATAACATTTAGCTTTATATTTTAATTTTATAAAAAATTTATATGTGATGCATATTTGTATATATTTATTTGATGCAGTGGTTTGGGTTAGATCTTAGCTTCGAATACAACAAGTCACCATTGCTCTCTGTCCATCCTTCCAGAACATCTAGGATGGCCTATCAGTCATCTGAAATATACCCGCTTTAACAGTCTCCTTTCTCATCCTCTTTAAGTTCTTGAATGATTAGAGTGTGATTATATTACATTCATTATGTCATTCACCAGGTTTTGTATCTCTGTTATTTTTTTTATGGAGAAGATAGGCAAACAAGCATACAGCTTATTTGATGGTAAGCAACCACTGTCACCTATGAATATCTTAGGGTTAGAATAGTAATAATGAGAGAAAGAAGGATGTATTGGAAGGTTGTAAAGAAGAGGAAAAGAAATGTGGTAGCATAGTAAAATACTGCCACTTAACACCATTATTCTGGGAGGGTATGGTACTTCCTTGGTAGAATGGATAGATAGTTTGTGTAACGGACTGATTTCCGCAACTAGACCTCATCATGTGCTTGTTTTGCATCTTGAAATTAGATAGATATATTCTATATTATACCCCAAAAAACAAAGTTATACAATTATTGATTGTAATATTTATATACAAATGGCAGTCTTATTGCTAATAGCAATTTCTTCCAGACAATCATAGGATGGACACAGTGTTATAAGGATAATTTAATGTAGGTTGGTGATACAGTATCATCAGGATGATAGAAAAAATTTATTAATAAACAAAGTTAATAGCCATTAAAATAAAAGTATATATAAATATGAGGTAACTGTAAAAATAAATAAATAAATAAAAGATACATAGATATTTATAAAGATAGTGATTTTTGTCAAGCTTTTTGATAATCGGGAGAGATGTATTATGTGATTGTACAAAGCATGCTCTGATGCACAATAGGCAAATGATGACATCGAGTTGTGGAAATCAGCCCGTCACACCATCTACCATCAAAGCATGCTCTGGTTTTAATGTATATTATATCATTTTTTATTTATTATATTATTTTTATTATTTTTTTTACTCGTTATACAAAGAATATTGGTAGAAATGTTGTTAATAGTATAATATAATGTGTTCCATAATTGATAATTATTAAAATTATGTAAGCAATATTTACTTACCCATCCTATTTACGTGATTCAGAGCATATCACCTGTTTGGATAATTAAGGTAATGATATCATCTCTGCATTTAAGAGATGTAATTATATCAATCATACACACACTTATTAAAAGGAATGACAACTAGGCAGGTTGGAAGAAAAAAAGAATTTTTTTACAATAAAACATGTTTTTAATATTACTAAAATCCTATTAACCATACCAATAATTTAATATTGCTTATGCAAGGATGTCTTGCATTGATAGCCCAATGGAAGATATGAACTCATGATTTCAGATTGTAAGACCAATCTTCAGGTATTGCTGTTTAAGCTATTAATATATTTGAAATGATAATGATTCTTCCCGCCAACTTACATCAGTGATGTTGTGTTTTTATTTCATTTCCATAATCTTATATTATTATCAGTTAAATTTAATAATTGTGGTGATGTATTATACAATATAGTTCAATTAAGGTTTATAAGTGAAGTGATATGAAATAAATGCATGTATCATGACTTTTTAAGTTGACTGAAAAGGTCCATAGAATGTTTTGGTAGACTAGCCACCATTTTATCAAGACCTAATGTGACAAGCTGATTAAACATTTCAAGAGATTTGATATTATTCCATTTACTTGAGACTGGCATAATAGTTTTAACTACTTGCCATCAAAGAAGAAAAGAAGTAATGATAATGACCTTGAGTGTAGTGTTTTATTCTTAGCATTTATTCAATACTTAAAACATACCACCCAATGTTCATATAAGGCAGCTGTATGTTACAGAGGAAGGTCATATCAATTAAGCTGAGACTGGTAATAAGAGTACACTTTAAATGCACTCAATGCAGGTACCTTAACCTATTCGAGACAGGACATATTTTTGAAGACATCCCAAGAATCCAATGCCAATTTCACAATCCTGATGCCTTAGTTTTTTAGTCATTTAAAGGCCTAAATTGAAACTAATGTTTAATTTCTAAGACTTTTTTGAACTAGTTTTGTCATGATGGCTGGTTTATACAGCCTGACTGATAATTGTAATACAATATCATTGCCTACACGGTGTGTTACCAGTCTTTTGGGCTCAAAAATCCATTGCACACACTATGTGCAACCACTTAATTATATAACAGAAACAACGGTACACATTGTTTTCTTTTCAATATGATTCAACAATACAAAAATAACTGCATTAAATATGTACCATTAAGAAATGACTTAAAAACAATACTAATGTTTTGATATTACTCGAACTCTTGTTAACCATTCTAACTAAACCAATAGTGTTTGCGTTAAGAATGTATGGTTCATATTAGCATTCCAGTCGTAGAAAAGAATTCATAATTGTACTTATGAATTCATAAGTGTACTTATGAATTCTTTGACTGTAAGTGCAACACTTGCGAATTGAGCTATTACTGCTTATACTTTCTTTTACAAAATATATTTTTTTTTTAATTGGGAAGGGGAAACAAGCAGGCGTGTCAACTGATGGAAAGTCAACGACGCCTATAGACATCCGCAGCGCCATAGGCACTGCAGAAGCATTAACATTGTTTAACTTTATGTAAATACAGTGCAAGAAATAAAAAGATTTACTTTCATTTGTTTTTCTTACAGCCCTTTACGGGGCATGTGGCCTCCTAGTTTCTAGAGGAATCGATATTGTCCAAGGTAGATTGGTATGACAAGTAGACCCGGAATAAATCCTGTAGCTCATACATGTATATTCATCCCAATTCGGGAATCAACCCCGCGACTCGGCGGTAGTTTTGTTCTAATGTGGTATTTGGTATTAATTAGTTAATTAAAATAAAAATTAAACAAGAATAATAATGAAATATTAATAAGCAGCAAAAGATCAGTCGATAAGACTAGGCCTTACGATCTGAACGTCGTGAGTTCGTATGGACTGGACTTCCACTGGACCATTGATGTGCACAAGCATTATTAGCTTAGTTGGAATTGTTAACAAAAATTCTATTAGATAGTAATATTAAAAACATTGCTAGCCTTCTTTAAAAATATCAGACTGGTATGCAGCATAGTAACAAAAATGAAATATTAATTCCGTGTTTTATATATTTTTGATTTAAAAAATGAAAATTATGTATATAATTTTAATTTTTTAAATCTTCATATATGTTACGAAATGTAGTTCTCAAGACCGTAATCGCTTTTTCTTTTATTCCGCACTCGTGTATAAGTGTTATTGTTCTTAAATGGGTCATGCGTATTGTTCTAATTGTGTTGTAGTGTTTTGCTTACACTGCCAAAGCTGCAGAAAAGGTACATCGGGCTTAGCTTTCTTCTACTTAAATTGAGCAAATATAAATTTTGATGAAACTTCCACTCCAATATCAGCTCACGAAAATCCACTGCTGGACATAGATAGGCCTCACCCAAGGCGCGCCATCTAGTCCAATCTTCGGCTACACGCATCAAGTATCTGCCAGCCGCTTTGTGCAGATCGTCACTCCATATAGCGGGGGCCCACACTACGTTTGTCGACATGCCATCTCCACTTCAACACTCGTCTACTCCAACGGTGGTTAGTTCTTCGACAAATGTTGGAGAAGACGAAAATAATTTCGTTTCTTATTATTTGGTAATTATTATCGAGCATCTGGTGGCCCAACCCAATGTAGTAAGAGTGACTAAGGCTCACCGACTTTGTTGGCTGGGCCACGTTGAAAGGATGGGGGAGGATCGCGCATTCAAGAGAGCGTATATGGGTCGCCCAACTGGGCGACGTCCTGTGGGGCGCCCCAGGTACCGCTGGAGAGACATGATCGAAGATTACTTGTGCAACCTCCAAGTCTGTAACTGGCAGGAGGTGGCGCAGGACAGGGTACAGTGGCGGAAGATATCTTCGGAGGCCAAGATCCATATTGGGTCACTGCACCAACAAAGTTAGTTATTATTTGGTAACATGGAAATTAAAAATTACATTTTTATAGCATGTGAAATTCTTGTATAGATTTTTTCACACCCCATGCTCATTCCCCAGTCCATATTACATAATACTATAGATATAGAACAGTGTCGTATTATTATATCCATAAAGATGATCGAATCTTATCATATAATAATTAGGAAGTTGACATAAATAAGGAACACCATTGCGAAATTTTGTAACCAAGGCAGCTGAGGTTCTTTTCATAACCCCATAATTTAAAATTATAGTTCTTTCCAGGCAGAAAGTGATGCAACAATGAGTTTTTATATTTGGAACAATGCCTATTTTATTTATCTATTAAAACTGACTATTTTTATTTATACGGCATTATAAAAGACAATCCGTAATAATATTTTATACCGTATTTTTACGAGCTAAGTATTTTTTTCATGGCTGAATTTAAAATATAAAATCAACAAAGACAGTTCCGTTATTTACTTTAAAAAAAGTCACAAGTACGATGTTCGTAAAGAAATAAAAATATGTATGGCCTACACTACAGGTATTTATGCGGAGCTTAGATGCCCTGCAAATCCGCTTAAGACAAGCATTAATGTCCGTTCCTCTTAGAAGTGAGGCGGCTCGTCTCAATAGTGGAAAAAAAAAATTAAAAAGTCACAACAGTATGAAATATTTCTAATAAGCATTAGCTCAGTAAGGATTAGGAAGTATCCTCCATTGGATTATTGATGTAAACCATTTCCTAGCACAAGCAGTATTAGCTTAGTTGGAATGGTTAATAAGAATTATATATATATATATATATATATATATATATATATATATATATATATATATATATATATATATATATATATATATATATATATATATATATATATATATATATATACTATGTATATATATATATATATATATATATATATGGATGTATGTGCATGTCAGTATGAATGTCGTCACTGTGGTCAGCGATCTGACCACGTTGGTTCTTGCTGAAAACCAGCGCTGGGTACTCCAATTGAACGCCTGGCATATGCTGAGCAAGAACCATTTTACGACACTTGTTAGATTAAAATTGTTTTCTTTATGTTTTGTTTATTCGTTTGTATATTTGTATAATTATAGTAAAATTAAAAACGTTGCTCGTCTTCTTTAGTAATAAAATAAAAAAAAGTAATAAATTTTATATATATATATATATATATATATATATATATATATATATATATATAATATGTATATATTTTTTATATATATAATGTATGTATAATAAGTGTAACCGAACGTAACTGACAAATACGATAACAATCCAATGTCGCTCGGTACTACACTGTACTCGATGTAAATAAATAGCAAGCAATGCTGTTTTCATTCATAAACTTGTATCAAGTTCAGTGTGTCGTGTCGACGTACTGAAAACGTGTTTTAATTCATAAAATGCGCGTTGTGTAATTTTGTATTGTTTAATTAGCACGTGGAACGGTGTAGTACGAGTGTGAATGAAGCAAACACACTTTCTTTGTTTTCTAACAAAAACTCAAATACACTTATGCAAATAATATAATAACTTATACTTAAAAATACACAATATTTTTTTAAAAGTACCCTTAATCGTCGAGCTTGTATGAAGACAGTGATGAGTGTGGATGAAGCAAAGAAAGTATGTCCGGGATCGTCTGCCTACTCCTACGGGAAACAGGCGTTATCGCATCTATCTATGGAACAGTTTCCTTTGCCAAAGCATAGTTTTTTTTATATTTTATTTTATGGAAGAGATAGGCAACCTATGTCATCTGATGGTAAGGGACCACGACTGCCCATGCACATCAACATGAGACTGCAAATGCATCGCCTACCTTTGGAATGCCTAATAGGAGGGATGTAAAGAAGTAAGAGTAGAGGAAGAAGGAAAAAAGGGGTTCTTAAAGAAAAATACTGATGACAAAGTTATTTTGGTAAAATATAAAATAAAAAAAAAATTTAATATATAAGATTTGGTGAAGGTGTTGAAGTAAATACATATATAAACCTTCAAAGAAAAGAAACATATTAGCATGTGCCATACGTATTCATAATTATGTATTTGAAAGAATTAAAAATAAGTTTGAAAAAGACTTATTTTTCCTTACTAATACTTAATTTTCATTATTCAAAGAATTGAGTAAAAAAAATAGTTGGCAACCCTAGGTTCGATGGGCATTGTTTTATGGAAGAGGTAAGCAAACGAAAAAGCGGGTCACGGACATCTGCAATACTAAAGGCACTGCGGATGCTTTGCGTATCCTGGTGTAAGAATTTGAATGATGGGAGGAGAAGATGGGAGATGAGGAAGGGTAAAGGGACACCTTTACCACTGGACTTGTGGCTGTGATTATTCAAGTGGCACGTTTACTAGATTTCCTATATCTTCCATAAAAAGTGCTGGTGCTTCTCAGTGCATTTGAGAAACGGGTAGGTAGCTCGTGACCTTTGATGATAGGGAAGTTTAGTTTGGAAGTGAATTAAACTTGGGGGAGGTTTAGATTTATATTTTCGGCATGCTAGTTCCCGAACATAATCGAACTTTTCAGAAATATCTAGAAAAGTCCAATAGAAATTCTAATTATTCGAAAATATTAAAATATTGATTCGAAAATAATGTGCTTGGCTAGTGGAATTCACTATAACGAATCTTAATATACCTAATTCGTTTAAAAAATGACGACTACTTGTTTCGCCACCCGTCACGTCCTGCTTACCACGAGGGCGAAAAGCGACAAACAGAGAGCCGTTTCGCTACGATGAATATGAGGGGAAGGATGGATGAGTGTACAAGGAGGGTATGTCGGGATTGTAGCGGATGGAGATCTGTGGTCTCTGCTCTGTCTAACCCTACAGGGAGACAGGCGTGACTATATGTGTGTATAATCTTTAAGTTCCAGGTTTACTCCCTTTAATGGAGTTAGATTTGGGTATAGTTTACCACACTTATGGAATATCACGCGTACTTGAATCATGAATGAGATCTACTTTTTGAAAGTTTAGAAGACAGAAGATACATGAGGCAAGATCAAACTAAGCAAGTCAGTCTTGGTTAATAAATAAAGCCGAAGAACAATGTCGATTACTTCGACTGATCTTCAATTTATTATTATATTTTTCCTATAGATTGTTAAGTTTAGAAATTTCCGTTGGATCTGCATTAGCCGTTAAACTAGATACGATTTTAAAGGCCACTGATCACATGTTACGCAAATATTTTACTCTATTCGAAAACGCTTTTTAATACACAAACTAGTTTTGGGTTCGTAACTATAACGTTAGTCATTCTACATTTTTTTTACATATATTACATTATAGCTAACAACGCCACACCGTTTATCTCGGTATGTTCCATCCATCCATAACTAAGTATGTCAGGGAGTATCTTTGCCTAGCCGCCTGTCCGGTAGTTATGGTATTGGTACACGTATACGCGACCCGGCCTCCCGAGCTACTACCTTATTACTCCTTGTCTTCCGTTGCGGTAGTATCATATCCCTACCCTCCTGTCTAAATCCATCTTTCCTTTCCCCTGTCCCTTTCCTTTCTTCTCTATCCTTTTCCCTTCCTCTCCTCCAATCCACGATCTGCGTGCTAGGATGCAAAGGAAGCGTGGCTAGGGAGCGGCAAAGACACATTGCCGATTCTCTTTAAACCTATCTAATATTTTTTGTTGGTAAATTTTCCACCAAGAGTGTCAAATGTATTGTAAATTAGCGCAATTAGTGGAATGAATTCATATTTTACAATACAATTCAACTAAATTGTGATGTATAATTAACGAATAGTGAAAATACATGAAATATTTTTTGTGGACCAAGTAGGAAAACGCTTGACGTCTTATGTCAAATAATTTCCACCACCTATGGACATATACAACATGAAAGGTATTGTTGGTGCATTTTTTTAAATGTAGGATGTAAATAAGAGGAAGGAATTAAATTAAGGAGGAAGAAGTTGTGCCTTCAGCTCTCAATGAGAGTGAGAGAGTGTTGGAGAGAAGTGTTGCAAACTACTATTTAGTAGACTCGAGTGGTACTTTCTAAGACAGATAGAGCAAAAATAAGCCGTATTTTTGCTACAGACAAATATTTGGAGAAAAAAAATTGGAATTCTAGTTTTAAGCGTGGATCAAGCGAAAATCGTGTCATGATTACCGTCCAAGCAGAGTGGTGTAGTGTCTATCCCGTTCTGTGATCGCAAGTCACTTTGCCTTACTACTATTTTTGTCTCATTTTCGCGGATCTTAGCAAATTGTTTATAAATGGCCGTCCAATGGTCGAAATTGGACAGTAATTCATTGAATTTTAATTTTTTTTATCTTTCTACACTCCTTCTCCGTGTGAACTTTCACTATGCCAAATCTCAACCTTCTTTTGGAGCAATGTGAAAGGGGTAAAATATAATATTTTAAGTTCGGAAGATATCTTTACAACGAAAAACTTTTTCAATCATATACATGTCTTTTTAAGTGTTTTTTAGGTGTTATACACACTAGCTATTTTACATTATGATTCTGGTTAAAATTATTCTAATTTTAAAATCGTGGCCAATTGATTCATAGATTCAAGCGTTACATTACGGAAAAAATAAATAATATATATACTAAAATTGATTAACTAAGATCCGCAAAATTGTGATAAACCAAAATAGCAGTGATATGCCTTCACAAAATGGAGTAGATACCACGCCTCTCTGCGTGGATTACAAAAAAAAACATCCTCAGCAATAGATAACTTTTTTTTCACCGACAAACGCTCAGTACACGGATTCGTTCGTACAGAATGTGTTGTTTTTCCTGTTCTGGCATAGTACTTGCATGCTCCATTGAAAGCGCCACTATTTTTATCTCATTTTCGCGGATCTTAGCTAATTAATTTCCGTTTATTATCTTTCGTCTACAATAGGTGGATAAGCAAAATGGTATATAAGTATGATATAAGCATCATATAAGTATCATACTTAATTCCAAAAATGGCTTATACTGAAGTCCTTTTAGGGTAAAAAAGATGATTAGATTGGATATTTTTTGCTTTTACGTGTAGTACCATAAAATCATGTTGTTTTTGCTTTTTTAACCTTGAATGTTAAAGTTAACGTTGTAATATTTGGAGAATGAAGTAGTTAATTTCACGGTTTTGTAGTTTCGCTCTCATCTCGTTCTTATTTAATACTGTTAGGTCCACACTCAACATCCGGTCAAGGCCTATCACAAACAACTTCCAGCACTTCAAAACGTATTCTGTTTCTGATGCGGAAACCTTTTTTACAGTAACAAGTTCACGATAACGAGACGTCGAATGAATACGCAATCCTTTGTTACTGTTTTTACGATTAAAATATAAACAAAGCCTTACTATAATTAAACTTATCTGAACACGTTTTATTTAATCGTATTTATATAACCTTTTAAGTCCTTTCCAAATTATTAGGAGTCGCTTGGTAGAGGCCTATGTCTACTGCCGCGATCTATTGGTGATGATGATGAGCTACTAAGATTCAGTTCATTCATAAGCATTATTGACACAACGTAGCGTAATATTCGATAGTGCAGACTACACCTTATAATACAAGTTTCGTACAGCCGGGCTATAAAATCCGAACGAGGCCAATGACCAGTGCCGTTATAGATTCAGTTACATAATTATACAAGGCGAATAAAGCGTTGACTTTTTTTTGCATACTTTATCCACATCCTAACATTAATGACAAAGCTGGCTAAAATAATACAATCATACATACATGGTAATAGAGAAATAAAATTCCCGTTTTCGGGATGGAAATCGTACAATACGTACCGTTGGCATATTATTAAGTGCAATTATGCTTCAAGTTTTCGCGAAAGGAATCAAATCATAATAATCAATTAGTTAATAAGTATGGACTTCCACTTCTTCCATTTTATTTTTCTATTTTTGTTTGCATGTCGCCTGATCTTAGCTAAGTAAAAGTTCTGACTGTCATCGTATCATAGTAATGGATTTCCACAAAGTAACCCCTGACTCCATTAATCATCTTTAAGAAATGTTTGAGCCAATTTTTTGAAGGTTTCAATGCCCTATCGGTTCAGAGACAACGCTGGCAGCATCTAAGTCCAGCTGATGGTGCTCGGAAAGAAGTTTCGGGAAAAAACGCACCGTACTGGATCGCCATTCATCCAGATGGTGAAAATGAAATTTTTCTTTGTGGCGTCAACAGACTTCCACAATACACTCACACAAGACAGCGCAGTGCCACTTGCACTGTTCTTTGCTTACTAATGAAGAAGAAAATAAATAAAGGGGAAATTTATAGGTCTGTGGACCCCAGTACTCACAATAACCACAAACCCGAGATTCTGTGAGTGGATGAAGCGCTCGATCGGGGAAGTACCACAACTTCCCCGATCGAGCGCTTCATTCGTGGTACCATGGCTCTACCGCTAGGAATATAATATTATATGGCAGAGATGAGCAACACGCGGCCCGCGGGCCGCTTGCGACCCGTCAAACATGTTTATGCGGCCCGCCAAGAATTTCTAAAATTGAATTTATTTTATCGACTTTCTCCCATCAATATATTGTTATAAAATTAATTATAATAAAATGGTAGTACGTACTAAACCGAAACAAATTATTAATTTTAAATTTCAAATTGACCCGTTGATTAAAAAGGTTGCTCACCCCTGTTATATGGCATACAGTATCTACCATTTGAGATTTAAAAAAATACTAGTTTGTCACGTCGCTCTAATTTAGCAGAACTCTCGGAGAGTCAGTTGAGTGGCTGTTGGACTCATTTTAAGTGACAATCCATAGCGGGCAAGTGAGAATCAATAAACGATGTTTCTTTTTCGCTGAAATTTGTGTTTTGTGAACACAAAAAAACAAAAAAATAACAAGTAACATTAATAAAAATCAAATTCAATTTCTATTTAGGTCAAGAATGAAAAAAATTATTTTTGTTACTTTTTATTAAATAACTAGAATTAATACAAATATGTATAGAGAATTTTTTTTCTCCTATAAAACTAAAATTAATTAATTAAATTTTATTCATTAATTATTCAATTTCATGCATTGTCATTTTCTCACAATAAACCACATACGTTTGTGCCAGACTTCATCATGTGAAAAGATATTTTTTTCTTTTTAACTCGTGTTAGATAAAATTCACGTAAAAAGAGAATTAAATGTAATTGCATAGAGGGTTTCCCGCCAATCCGCCATGGGCAAGCGTGATAGATTAATGTTTTTTCATGTCCACAAATGGAGAGGTTCCGTGCCCAACATTGGGACATATATATTTATATCTTAACATTCACATCGCTGACTGAATTATGTCTATACTACACTGATATTTTATTTTAATTAAGCCATATGTATAGTTTAATTTTTTATTGTAATTTTCTTAGCTTTAGTACCTTCATGAAAGTAAACAGAGTTCGGTAATTCTGTTTTTGTTTGTTGAGTCTTATTTAATTGATTGACTAGACACTGGCAGAATTCACTGATAAATGCCACAATCAAAAAATTGAAGTGGATTGAATTAATTAACATGTTAGCTAATGAGTGAAATAGTAACCGTATATTATATTATTAACTATGTGTATGTAACCCGGCGTGCGTTGCAATGCAATGCTACGTAATGGAAAAAAGGTGTTCTCAAACTTTTGGCCGGAAGTGTATCTATAGACTGTAAAAAAAACTCAGCGAATTTTAGGGTTATAGTTCTAATATCCAAAATTTACAATTGTTTCAGTTCCGTCCGCACCACAAAATCTGACAGCCAATAGTGTGACAAGTGATATAATACACCTTTCGTGGACCCCGCCATCGACTTTCACCCTCCACGTGCGAGCACCAAATCCCGCCGTCGACAGTGATCAGACTTCCAAACCTGATCCTGACCTGTCTGTTATTGGAAAGACTAAAGTAGAAATACAGGCTGATGAAGCTATAGAAGATACTGTAGACCCACACGCTTCTTTATCAGAAGTGCCGGTATCCGCGGAGAAATTAGAATCCTCACCTTATTGGTACAATAACGATCAGCAGAAATATAACGACGAATACGCCAACTCTGACATCCTTTTTCAAGAATCGTACAGGAGTAAGCGTGACAAAAGATCGCGCAGACACCGCAGGAGAAGGCAGGATGGCAATTCCACGGATCCTAAGATACTGAACTTGGAGAAGGTTATAGAAGACACACATCAAGCATTCCAGTTGCCGATAGAGGTTGTTAAAAAGGCCTCGTCCAGTATACCCCATAAAGAGTTTACGCAGATCGCGTACGTTTTGTACTATGAACAAGGTGTGCCCAAATATAATGCCGCAGCAGTGATCGGTGTTCCGAGCTCAACTGATGTCAAGAGGAACAATGTGTTCGCGAGTGATCTGGGAATGGAGAACTATTCGAGAGCCACAAGGAATTTGACATTGCTCAACAATTCAGGGGTGCCAACAAAAGTGGTCGGTTTCCGTTTGAGAGAATTGAGTAAGTTTTGTTGATTAATACTTGTTTTCGCACTTTATTTGAAGGGTAGCCAGTACGATTTTGTCGTCGTATTATTTCTTTTTTTTTTATGGGATAGAAGGGCAAACGAGCAAGCGTGTCGCCTGATGGAAAGCAATCAACGCCGCCCATAGACAACCGCGACCCCACAGGAGTTGCGGAAGCGTTGCCGGCCTTTTAGGTATGTATAGGCTTGTTTTTTGAAGGATCCAATGTCGTCGGAGAGACCGCCGAGGGTAGCTGGTTCCACAAACTTTTATTAAAAACAATATTGAAAACATATATATTTTTCGAGCAAACGAACGTGATGAAAAGCAATCGACGCCGCCCATAGATATCAGCAACATCATAGACATCGCAAATGCGGCCGGCCTTTAAGATATGAGTTGGTTTATTCTCTATGCCTTATAATTAGCCAACTTAATTAGAACTTTAATTCAACTCTTTGAATATTTACTACTCTTTGTATTTGATCAATGTTTGATAGTATATTATTGTTTCGGAAGCGCTATTTTAATTTAATAATTTCTTGTAAAATATGCAAATATGTGACGTCACACGTGTGGCAGGCACAAATGGGGCCACGTAACAAAGAACAAGTCCAAAAATCATGAAATTCGTGTGATGTAATTTATGGATGGCCCCTAAACAAAATGAATGTTTCTTTGTGTTTGTCCTCTTTGGTTTGTAAACCATTCATCCGGTTGTGATTTTTCTTTGATGAGTCGTTAAGCGTACGCCCGCGAAGTTTCCTGGCACACAAAAAGTATAATCCGGGCAACGACGGGTACACTACTAGTACATTATAAGGTTCATGGTCATTAATTATAGCTCTTAAACTCAATTAACCTTACTGCGTCACATAACAATGGACCATTTGCTTTCGAACCTAATATATGTAGCTATATTTTTTATGGAGTAGGAAACACCACATTATAAATCGGATATTAGTCGCAGTCTCGGTCTGCCACCGTACACCCTATACCACGACACCGATTGTAAAAATCGCTTTTGAGTGTATCCATCTCTGGGTGCCCGCGATTTTTCCCATCATGATCAGTTGCAGCAATTTTTACCTGTCATGTCTCATAATATGACCCAGGTAAGCAACTTTTCTACCTTTGACGCTCTGCAAAATTTCACGTTTTTGCTTCAAAAAAAAGACAAGGTGGTCGAAAAAGAAAGTCTTGGCTACGTAATATCAGGGAGTGGACCGGGATAGTGAGTGCTCCAGAACTGCTACACCTCGCGAAGAAGAAGGAAAGTTGTGCTGAATTGGCTGCCAACCTTTGCAAGTCGGAGAGGCACTCTTAGAAGAAGATCTCTGGGTACAGCGAGAGAGACTGTTCTTTTAAACTTTGGTTTACTTAACGTTTCAGAAGCGTTCACGCCGTACAAGATCTGGGTGCGGGCGTTCTACAAGTTCTCACTGGATGGTGTTAGTTCGTCGGACCTGCTGAGCCGATTGGGCCCCCCATCGGAACCGCTGTACGTGCTGACTGACGTCGCACCTCCATCTGCTCCCATCATACTGAACCTAACGTGCGATCAACCTAATGGTAAGATCTACTTTCTTACTCGCTCTTCAATTTTAAGGATCTTGACACACAATGCTTGGCGGCTTTGTAAGATAAATAATGATAAATCAAGTGTCGGAATAAATATACAGGGTTTTCCATATTCCACGAAAAGATATTTTTTAATAAAATCATGTGAACAAAACACATTCCTTACTGTTTATTTTAAAAATCATTTAATTGGGTTCAAGGAGATTTTGGCCTATACATATTTATTCCGAATCTGATAACCTTGCTAATCCGCATTTGATATGCGTGGGTAAACGACAGTTTCTCCAAAAAATAGGGAGGCCCGTGCTCAGCTGTGAGATATATACGCTGTAAAAACATTTAATTTGTGACGTGCCAAAAGGTTTGGTATTGCTATCTTCACTAGAAGAATGGAATAGTTAATGATGGTATTTTCCAGGCCTTTAAGGATGTGGTGGCATTGTCAAAGAAACTCCAGGAGTGTCATGTGATACGTATTTAAAGGCATTAAGTTATTCTCTCATTTAAATTAGCGAATTCATTTAAATTCTTGCTTTATGCGACTTACTTTATAATATATTTGGACAGACTAAGGTTCACCGACTCCTTTGGCTTAGCCACGTTGAGAGGAAGGGGAAGGATAGCGTAGACAAGAGAGTGTATGGGGGTCGCCCCAGGTACCGTTGGAGAGACTTGGTGGATGCTGACCTGTACAACCTTCAAGTCAGTAACTGGCAGAAGGCGGCGCACGACAGGGCACGTAAGGTCTTTTCGGAGGCCAAGATCCATTTTGGGTCTCAGCACTAGTTAGTTGAGTAGTAAGAAGCCTTAGCTATGTGTCTTTATACTCAATATCTGTTCGTTTCTCATAAGGTAACATCTACCTGCAATGGCGTCAGCCTCTAGAGTACAACAACTCTCTGGATCAGTATGTTGTGACTCTCCGCAAGATACCAGAACAGCAACCTAGGACAAGGCTAACATTGCCTACGAACAAGACTGATATCGATACAGCCATCAGCGTGGTAAGTAAAACTAGACGATCTATTATATTGTTATAGTAGTGTGTTGGTTTGGAATAAATATTTGTATATCGACGGTGGTTCGAATTAGAATGTTTCCTCCCAGACTGAATTTCGGTTTTTATATACAAAATCGAGAAGTCGAACACAGACAATATATAATGAACAAAAAATGTAAAATAGATTTGCTTCAGCATAGCAACAATATTTTTTTTAACAAATAAATGAATATTTAATGAATTTTATATAATTCTAAATAATTAATGTTACACAAATTACAAATATTATAATTATTTTATATAAACCAACATTATTCTCACATAATCTACCAACAGATGGCGCAACACGACATAAAATAATTAAATAATGATATTAATTCCAATACGCCGACATATATAATAATAAGCCTTAACCCTCGAGAAATGGGGGGGTTCATGCTCACCATTAGAACATATATGGGCTATGAAAAAACAGTTGAAGTCCAGCAAAGTCTAGCTTCTTTCTATAATATTGTTGAAAGTATTAATGACTTTTTAACCTAAAAGTTCATAATGCAAACGCTCCGACCAATTGGCTCAATGGCGTGGCCCCATGGAATGTTCGTGGAGAATGGTCGTGAGTTCGATCCCAACATAGGAATAAATATATATATGGCTTAAAAATATTTATTCCGAGTCTGGTAACCCCGCCAATCCGCATTGGACAAGCGTGGTGGGTTAATGTCCGTTCCTCTAGAATGGGGTCCATGCTCTGCAGTGGAACACACAAGAGCCGTGAAAAAAAAAACAATAATTAGCCTTCATCCTCCAGAAATGGGGAGGGTCGTGACCAATCATTAAAACATATATGGGGTATGAAAAAAGTTTAGGTCCAACACCACAACAAATGTGGTTCTGTATATGATATTGTTTAAATTATTGATCATTTTTAACCTAAAATTGCTCAATTTTCTGATCACAATGTAAAATAAAGATAAAAAACTAACAAGCGTTTGTTTTCATGGTGATATTGAATTTTAAAAATCTCTTTCAGATGGTAGAACTGTGGAATATGACTAGATACGAGGTCAAGATCTACGCTGTAACATTATCTGTAGCTAGTCCTAATACCCTTATAAATGGATTAGAGTCCAAAGAAGAGGTAAAACTATTTCTTTATTGATATTTTTGTAAAACATGAATACATCTTGTATGATTTTAATGAACCATTTGCAGATAGGTCAAAAATGATAGTAAATCAGGCAACTATATGCTCCAAGTTTCTTTCGTTGATATGAAGAAATGAAGAAATCTGCCGGAGGACCATAGTCTCCGATATAGCTTTGTATGTGTCGGAGTGCCGACAACCGTTGGGATAGATGAGTGCCTCTTCACGACGTTTCTTGAAATATCTTCATTTTATTACATACATTCAGTCAACATCCGAGTCGCCTTTTGTGACCACACATACGCTCGGCTCTTGAATACGCCACTATCGTATCGTACTTGTTAGGGAACATCATAGGTGGGAGATTGTTCCACAGGTACACCGTTGAGTCACTGACAAAGCTCTTTAAGTTAGTAAACTGAAGTGGCAATGGGCTGGATACGTTTGTTGTAGAATCGATACCGTTGGAGTGCTGGAGTGGGAACCGAGTCTCGGCAAACGTAGTGGACGCCCCTCTGCTAGATGAAGAGACGATCTGCGCAAGACAGCTGACAGAGACTGGATGCGTGTAGCCCAAGATCGGGCTAGATCTTTGTTGAGGCCTATGTCCAGCAGTGGGCTGCCGTGAGCTGATACTGATAGAGATACTATAACATTCTAATTAATACTTTGACATTCATGACTTTTATTCCAGGAGGTATCAAGTGAGATTTGTATTGCTCACTCTGCAGCCATGTCACCGAGTGAGGGCTCGCGGACTGCTCGAGGAGTCGGCACTGCAGCTCTGCTGGCCGTATCGGTTCTGGCGTTATTAGCGGCTGTAGGGGCGGCCGTACTATATTGGAGGTGAGTAAGAAACAAATAATACACTTAAATCTCTTTTTATACGATCTATCTATCTTTATTATCATGTTAAAAAAAGAATTAGGAGTAATCAAAATGATTTAGACGCAGGTCAAATGTTAACTAAATGACAGATTATTTCTTTAAAAATGAAGCTAGAGTGATGACAATATCTGCCTGTATATATGTGCAGTGGGCCTCAAACTAGATCAACCTATCTATATCTGGGGACCTCTTTTGAAAGAATTCACTTTCTGAAACAGGCTGTGCTGGTGTGCTTAGCGTACTATAAGAGTGTCTGTAAAAAGAATAGAATTAAAGTGAAAATTAATATAAAATGAAATGACTTTCATTTTATTGACTTGTACGTGTGTGTGTAACCAAGTTATGTATAGGTGTTGTATGTGTGTAGAAGCTGTCGATTGCTAGGTGGAGAGGATAAGATTTTCTGTTTCAGAAGACATTGGCAAGAAAATTATACGATTGTAAAGCTTGGGGCGTATACGCCTCACGTGGCACGGAACGTGTTATGTTTATAAACTAATGTGTATAATACATAATTCTAAGTTCACAAATCAAATATCAAGTGTACATAATTCTAAATTCAGTCTAGAATATAATGGCAGACGTTTAGTCAGTTTTAAGATAGGTCGCACGTTTTCAATTTTTTTTCTAATCAATAAAGTGTAAATGTAGTTTTTGTAAAACGTTTAACAGATGCAGATCGCGTTTAAGCAAATGCATCAGTGCGGCGTACAACTATTTGGAGGAAGGCGGCGAGAGAGCAGTGAGGGCACCTTTGAATGTCTATAAAAAACCTGGTGAGTTTTCACTAGTTATTCTAATAGCCAAAAAAATGTTAACTGTATTCAAATAAAAGTATAATCTTGTCGCGAAACGATAGTTTGCATGATAGAAATACTAAAAACAATACTTTTCTTCATTTAGTAATCAAAATGTGATCATATCTCTCATGTTCCGTGATGAAAAACGCCAATCGAAGTGCATTACGTCACTTGTTCACAAACCACGTGACCAGTATTGGCGTTTCAGGGCGAAATTTAAACTACATAAAGTATTAAACTAGTAGGTATATTAAACAAATACTTGGAAATATTTTTGGCTATATTAGGCGCCATTTTTTATATACCTTATCCCAACAATAGTCAACAAACCTATAGGTTAGTGATTGTACATACGATTTAGCATTGTGAGTTGATTTCTACCTACAACTGAATTTCTAACACAACCATTGTTATGATATATTTATAGTATATTTAATTGAACTATTTCATTGTTAACTAGTTTAATATTAACACGGACAAAAATTTAAACTCAAAATAAATACCTGTAGATCACATAAATATTCCGATACGCAATTGAGACCGCGTTGCTCTGCGCTATTATCATCGTAAAATAATGACTACTTGTGTATTATGATGAATTTTAAATTTAAAAACGTTTTTAAAATAAAAAGTTACAGAATAATCATTGTTTCCTCAAACCTTAATTAAGCTGTTGTTTTATGTATTGTTTTTATTCCAGAAACAAAACTTCTAGTAGAATATTATTAAACTAAATAAGTTTTGCTTCTACAGTATGTTCGCCATTGCGCGCGGGCGGCGGTGGTGTTGAGGGTGCGAGTGCGGGGGAGGAGTGCGTGGCGAAGCCGCCGCGCATGGCGGGCGCGTCACGTCCGCCGCTACGTGCGCGTGCGTTCGTGAGGCACGTCGCCGCTTTGCACGCCGACGGAGACATTGGCTTCAGGTATATATTGTTTTGTATAAGTTATTTCGCCTTACCTATAATATATAGAACTATATCTCATTGGTAGAGCCCATGGTATCATGAATGGACCGACTTGACAGTGGAAGTTCCACAACCTCACAGAACATCAACATCGACGGTAGAAGTCTATTTTATTAAATGTAATATATGATTTCTTTTCATTTAATATTAAGTTGTTTGCCCTAGGCTCTCCGATTAGGTAAGGATGGCTTACGAGCCGTCGTTTAATATATTTTAAGTTCGTAGTAAGTAACGATCATTTTTAAGTTTAATATATTTTAATTTTTTTTTTCAGTAAAGAGTACGAAATTGTCGTAGCCAAGTCTGCCGCTCTAGGCCATACCAGCCATCACAGTTACCGTCCTGAAAATCGACTGAAAAATCGATACCTCAATATCACAGCGTGTAAGTAATTATGTAAAACTATGAATTGTGAAACATCAGTTAAATTGTATGTGGGCAATCACAATTTTTACTTGGTTAATATCTGCGACAAGCAAACAAAACTAGAAAAAGTGGATTTCCATGGAACTTCCAAGGAAACTAATTCTTATCAAAAAACGACCGGCAGCAATTCTCTACCTTTCAACCACTATTACTTACACACACCACTACTCTTCCACCATGCGACACGTGCTTCGTCTCAATATCAGACGTCATCAGGTATAGTAGACTCTACGGAAGACAACCTTTAAGTTGTTTTGGGCCAGCTGAATAACCATCTGGACGAATGACGATCTAGATACCTGATCCCTATCAAATAAAAAAAAGAACAAAAGTCATCTCGTTTTTATTTAATACTAGCTGCCCGCCCCGGCTTCCAATGGGTTGTGTACGTATTGAAATGAGACATAATCTTCTATTATTCTCTCAAAGGCCGGCAACGCATTTGCAATGCCTATGATGTTGCAGATGTCTAAGGGCGGTGTTCATTGCTTCCCATCAGGGTCGTTTGCCTCCCTGTCCCATAAAAAAGAAGAACAAGAGTTATCTTGTTTTTATTTCCCCGGCTTCGCACGGGTGGTGTACCTAATGAAAAAAATGTGACAATCTTTCGTTTTCTTATTACAATAAACCACGCCGAAGATAACGAACAGACACGAAATCACGGAGGGAAGGACTGCACGAAGTAAAGAAATAAAGTATTACTTTTGTACATAAAAGAAACAATAATTGAATATGAATGAATGTCAATCTATCAATACTGACAATCATTTTATTAATCATTGTAATGACACCATCTAATAAGTTATATTGCGATTTAAAGTGACGGAAAAGAAAAAAATTGTTTTTTTACGTCTTACCGTACAATCTTTTTTAAAATGATAATCATTTATAAAAACTTTGCCCTGATAATAACAATTCTTCCATTCCATTTTTATTTATATAGATTCTTTTTAATTTTCAGACGACCACTCTCGGGTGTGCGTTTCGGCGGGCGCTCGGTGCGGTGCGGCGGGCTGCGTCGGCGCCGGTAGGGGCGCTGCTTGCGACTACGTCAACGCCAACTTCATCGATGGCATGCTGCCAACCCTGGACCCTAGGACGCGCGCTCGTCTTGAACGGAAACTTGAGCGTCGTCAACAGAGACGTGCGCGACCCAACAGGTATTGTAATGTCTTTTTATGTAACACTGTACAGATCACTAAT
Source organism: Baronia brevicornis (assembly GCA_031353405.1). Lineage (NCBI taxonomy): Eukaryota > Metazoa > Arthropoda > Insecta > Lepidoptera > Papilionidae > Baronia > Baronia brevicornis. The sequence goes on from JASFAT010002762.1 coordinate 61,119, forward strand.
ACATGAGAGAGAGAAAGAAAGAGAATAGAGTTGGAGTGAGAGAGAAACGCACTACCGAGAGGTGTTCGTTGAGACGGCAGCCACGGCCAACTGGATCATAGGCATGTTAGCGCATACACAAATCAATACACTGAGACAAGTACATCGATACCATAACGACCTATAAAATACTGCTCTAACACTGCTATGCTTAGCGCATATACTACAGCATAAATTCCCAACCTTTTATGGACTATCACCCCCTCTACAAGAAAAATGTTTATTCACGCCATAATAATAAGGCAAACATTTTAGACGGCTATCATGAAAATAGAGGCATTTCATAACGCTCCCATTTGCCTTTGGACCCGTTACCATGAAAGCTCCAGCGCACACTAGGGGGCGGTACCGCACTCGTTGGGAACCTATGTACTACAGGTAAATTATACGTTTGAATGTTTTGATCGATTATTCGAGAATTTTGCTTGCACTGACTCTAAAATAATAGGGTTTGGACATACATTTTATTTCTGCTGGTCCTAAAGAAAAATGTTGGGTGTCTGTAAAGTGAATCTTATAAAGAAATAAAGGTGGAGAAACAGATTAAAACTCTTATATCTTAAACTAGGGCAAGACTGCCTTTATATGTGTTATTGAATGAGTTTTCATAAAATTCAATTCAAGTTATATGTCTCCAAGGTGAGTCCTCTCCAAGCAAACTAAATTTAATATTAAATATTTTTTTTTAAAAACAAATTTACTAAATTTGACTTGTAAAATATGAATTTGCATAAAAGATTTACTTGTATTTTTAGCCCTATTTGGCGTTTTAGAGCGAAATTTAAAATATACGAATATTAAAGTATTAATAACATTAAAAAATGTTTTGAAATATTTTAGTCATATTACTTATGTTATATCCATAAGTAATACGATTTTAGTCATGTTATGTATGTTATATACATAAGTAATATGACTAAAACATTTCAAAACATTTTTTAATGTTTTTAAATATTCCAAAAACAATCAACATCCCTATAGAATGTTTTAAAATAAAATTATCAATTAATAACATACCTTGTTTTGTTTTCAGACAACCGTCAATAAAACAAGCCAAACCACCACCAAATCTAGCAGAGGGAATCGAATCAGCATTCCTCAACATAGAGTTCTCCGGTATTGTTGAGTCAGAAGATCAACCCGACGACTCGGATAGTGACAGAAGTGATGAAGACAATGAACTGGATGACGTTTACGTTGATATCAGTGAGTTGTTTTAAAATTTTATTTTTTTTATGGGATAGAAAGGCAAACAAGCAAGCGTGTCGCCTGATGGAAAGCAATCAACGCTGCCCATAGACATCTGTGACACAGCCGGAGTCACATAAGGTATTTATCATTTAGTTAACCTATTGAAGTTCACTTTACACAGTAATTATTGTCTTTCTTTTATTTAAAAATTCATCAGTCGTTTTCAGCGTAAATTATTAAGAGAATAGTCATTTACAACTGTGATCAATGGTGTATTTTGTGCCAACCTTGCTAGAGAACTGTTAGTTCAACACAAACATACTTGCAGTAGTTGTCTACTTCTTTTGTATGACCGGACGAGGAAAGTCAAGCCGTCCACTGTCAGCTCAGCAAGTCGTATCAACGACACATAATTTTATAGCCTGATTACATAAACCAAGATATCATATAAAATAAAATATAAGATAAATTAATTTCTTAGCACAATATGCTTACAGGCATCTATGAACACACACACACACACACACACCTAAATACATACAGGTTTCTATCTTTAATTATTCTGAATTAAATCATATTTTATTATCATAAGCGCTTTTTTAATTTTATTTTATTTTTACTTACATTTTTGATATTTTATGTTCTTACAAATTATATATACTAAAAGAAGAGCCTATTTTCCCACAACACAGTGAATCCTAATGTGGGATTTAAAACCCTGTAACATATGTAATTTTTTTTAAAAATAAATGTAATATTATTATATTGTGCGTTGTGGCTGCTATATCCAACATACAAGTAAAAAGTATTTTGCAGACGGTACATTGCGCCGAGTGAAACTGGAATGGCTGGTGTGGCGACGGCGCTACATCGCCACCCAAGGGCCTACGCCGGCGACGCTCGACGCGTTTTGGCGCATGATATGGCAACATCGGGTGCACACAGTCGTCATGATTACCAACTTGGTCGAACGTGGCAGGGTACGTATATGGGTGGTTTCATTGCTTGATGATTACATAAATCCAAGTAACATCTTGAGGTTAACAAAGATGTAACACAACACGTGCCTTCAAATTTTTTTTCACAGCCCATATATGTCCCACTGTTGAGCCATCCCGGTGGATCGGACATTAAACCACCAGGCAGTCCAATGCGGATTGGCGGGGTTATCAGGATCAGAATAAATAACTAGGCCGGAACTAGGAACCCGCAACCATAGACTCCATGGACGGGGAACCCACCGCTGAGCCAATTGGTAGTCTTCTAATTAGATCAATTTAAAACAAAAACACTCATTCACAAATAACATTCACGAGAAAAGGACACATTCAAAAAAAATTACAACATCAATTTAATAAGTACCACAAATTATTTTGTAAGAAAGTATAGTTTTTGAGGGATTGTACGATAAATTACATACTTACAATTTATTTAATAATTCAAATTATGGAAATAAAACCTTAAACACCATGTCTTAAAAAATATTCCACTTTTTGAACTATATTATCATACATATGTATGTCAGCGCGCTATGCTTTTAAATTGTAATAACGCCATCAAGTGACCTATTTGCAATTGCATAGTGAACTTTGTGCGATTCTAAAATTGTGCGAATCGAAGCTAGCACCAATCAGCAATCAGTAATCGAAAAGTACTGGAGAGCCACTAGTGGCTTTGGCTGGCATGAATGGCACTCTCGAGATTTTTTGGTTGGATTTGGTAGATACGCGCATGTCTGAATTGTGCGAAGTAAAGCGCCCCTGAATTATTACGTTAGATAATAGATTTATATTTTTCAAATTCAGTATGATCAGTTCAGTGCGTATTCACTTCAGTAGAGGAGGAAGACTACTTAAGTGAGTCGGAGATATCTACGAAATAGAAATTAATATCAACATAGTTATTATATTTCCATAAATGAGAGGGGAGCAAAGGGTTAAACAAGTTTTTTTAATGAAACGTTTCACTTTCAGCGTAAATGCGATATGTACTGGCCGACGGGCGGGCGCGGTAGTTCGTCGGATTTCAGCGGCGTGCATGTAACGTTGCTAGACGAGGACGTACGCGCGGCGTATACGGTCCGACGTATGCGTGTGCGTGGGCCCACGCACAAGGTATGTATTAACTGCCTTATGGGTTTTTATGTATTATTTAAAAAGTCTAAAAAAAGATTATCCTTTTTTTTTCAATTGGCTTTCAATTATATTTGTTCAATTGTCTTCAGATAAAAATTTTGATAAATAAAGGTGTAGTGACAAAATTTGAGAACAGAATAGTTAGATGATTTGGCACATACAAACAGTGGACGAAAGACGACTGGTAGAAGAAATTTATGTTGTGGATATGGATGGAAGGGTCGGTAGGTTAGGACGAAGGAAAACATACCTTGACCAGTTTGCCGAAGTTTTAGGAAAGGCCAGGTCAAAAAACCGGCGAGCTTGTATGAATTGTGTGATGACTGTCAAGGAGTGTGTGTCAAAATCGTAGCAGGTGGAGATGTGTGGTCACTGCCTACTCCTACGGGTAACAGGCGTGATGATATGTATGTATGTTTTATACGTAATAACATAGCTCCATTTGTTTTAAACACTATGCCAAAAATAGTCAACATCCTTGTTCTGATTGTTTGTTAATAAATTAAAATTAGTTTTCCCTAGAAATGAGACGTGCAAAATTTTCGTACAGACCTCCGACAGTCTTCTTACAGTCAAATGTGTATAATTCTACATTTCAGGCTTGCGAGTCGTCAGAGAACAGTGAGAACAACAGTGATAACGGTCGGATCATAGTGCAATACCATTACACAGTGTGGCCTGACCACGGCACTCCGAGACATCCTTTGGCAGTGTTGCCTTTCGTGAAAGCAGCTTCCGCTGATCCAGGCACTGTGCTTGTACATTGCAGGTTAGTATTATTTTTTATCACCTTTAGCATCAATGATATTAATATGGTAGAAACAATCGTCGATAGAAATAAATTTATTTCTGTATATCTAAGTGCAGAACGGGCTGATATTCACAACTCTCAATCAATATGCGCCTATTTTGCGTTTTTCTGTATATTTAATCACATTTACATATACGTGAATTTTATCCAAATATAGCACCTTTAACAAAAATTTTCTATGCTATTCTACCTCTTCCAAGTGTTTCCTCTTGCAAGTGTTTCCTATGGGTATCACAGTATACAGATCCCAATCTTAGTGGAAATCTGTCTCTCACTAGTAGGTGATAGTGAGGAATGCAGAGGTTATGAAAATGTTATTAATTAATAAAATTCAATTAACAAGCAATTCAGATCTGTACCCCATTCTTTTATGTTAAACTTCTGTTTTGGCTATTTTCCGACATATGCATTTATCATTAAAGATATTTTTTATTTAATATATTGTATTAAATTTAAGTGATTTTTTGAGTTCCATAGGTAAATTCATTTGTCAAATTGGGTATGAATGTATGAAATATTAAAAATAATTGTTCAATACTTTTATAGTCAAGTATTGGAAATTTTGTTCCAAAACGCCATAAATGGTCACATAGTTTGTGAATAAAATGTAATGAAGTGCATTACATTTTATTCACAAACTATGTGACCATTATATTATTATAGGCAGTTATCCTCAAGGGTTGAGAGTATTGTTGTCACATTTTGATTATTACATAAAAATTAAATTCCTCCAAAACTAATGCCTTTTCGGGGTTTCTGTTATGAAATCTAGCATCCCGCGGCAAAAATGTTTCTATTTGAATACAGTCAGCATCTCTATTGGAGTAAGAATAAAAGATTGATGATATTTTGTATTCACAGTGCTGGCGTCGGCCGTACAGGCACTTACATAGTATTGGACGCACAGTTGAACCAACTGAAGCTAACGGGTACGCTCTCCCCCCTTGGTTTCCTATGCCGCGCTCGCACCCAAAGAAATCATCTAGTTCAAACCGAAGAACAATATGTCTTTGTTCATGACGCATTACTTGAGCATGTGCGATCCGGAAACACTGAAGTAGAATTCTCCAAAGCTAGAGAATATTTAGCGAAGCTTCTAGAAGACATATCAGAGGAAGAACTAGCTGTTATGGACATAAATCCGCCTAGATTAAAAAGTATGAACGATGTAAATGGAGAGACGTTGAGCATCAAATCGAGTCAGAATATTAGTGAAAAAGAAGAAATAGCGGAGAATGGCAGCCAAATATCAATAAAGACTGATGAATTAAATAGTGAAATAAGCAAGTCTTCAGCTAGAGATACGGAGACTCAACCGGAAGAGCAGAAGGAGGGTTTAGTGAATGAGGATGAGTCGGAAGGAGTATATGACTTAGCTCCAAGATCTACAGACACATACAGTAAAAAGATGCAAGCTTACAATAATTTAAATGAACAAGAAAAGGAAGAGATAAGAAGGTAAGATTTATTGTTAAAAACTAAAATATGTGACTATGAACTAAATAGAAATTATAAATAAAAATTATAAGAGTAAATACATTCTATAACTAATATATTCTATAACTATATATTCTATAATTTCATATGTTAAGAAAACAATTTTTAACACATTGAAAAGCTCAAACAGCCAGAATTATAGTAAGTACTAACTATTATACTACTAATTATAGTAAGACTAACTTTTAAATGAAATGTCTAACATGTTACATTACATGAAGCTGAGCAAAAGCCAGGCCATGATATTGGCAGCCCTGTTGGTTAAATCCACCAATGGGTAGAAATCATATATGGACGTCACAGTCAAATCTAGCACGTGATTAAGCAAGCTGATTTACCCGCAACCGGCTAGCTAGACCACCAATAGTGACAATGCTGTTTGTGTAGCTAGCCGATGATTAGGTTGACATCAATTCTAGCTGCTTTATGTACGCCTAATTTTAGCAAATAAATATACCAGTAAGCTTATTTTGAACCAGTAAGCTTATTTATGTATTGTAGGGTATACTACGATAAGAGGAAACATGGCCCATAATAATGTTAGGAAAATAATATAACCGCTTGTTCATTTTACGCCCCCGTTCACAGGCTTTACTTGATTTCAGGGCGAATCGAGTGGAAAACTACGCCTTGTTGGAGCGCATGCGTTCGTTAGCAAACCGTAATAACGTTTACTACGGTCCACCGCCGGTGAATCTACTGGAGAAACAGTTCCAGGTGAGGGAGAGATCATATCCAATATAACGACTCGTAAATGCTCAAGATTTATATAAGGAGTTTAGACGCATGGAGGACAAACATAAAGCAAAATATTTTTTTCGAGCCAGGAACCTTCGCAGGTGTACGCACTACAGTTCACTAAATTGCCATCAAAATTCAGCATTTTAATTTTTAAAATGGTTTACAAATAAATATATTTCGTCATCTCCACAACGGCACGCAAATATATATATAATAACCAAAATTAAATTACTTAATAACTAGAGTAACCAATCACACTTGTATAGGTTGTTTAGGTAGACAAAGGATATATCACGCACCACCACTCTGTGGAACCAGCTACCTTTTCGACGGTTTTTCCGAACTGATACGACATTGGCACCTTAAGCCTACATAATCACCGTAAGTACCGTAAGCCTACACATACCTAAAAGGCCGGCAACGCTTCCGCGACTCCTGCGGTGTCACGGTTGTTTATGGGCGGCGTTGATTGCTTCCACTCAGGCGGCACGCTTGCTCGTTTGCCCTCCTATCCCATAAAAAAAACATTCATTTATATTTATATAGATAATTGTTTCATTCACTCACTTCAAACTGCAGAGGTTTGAAGTAATTGAGAAAGTTTGACGCTGTACCACTGTGAACATGCACATTCAGAGCACAGTATCGCCTATTTTTTTAAACAGTATTTTTTAATTAAGTAATTGGGAAGGACCTATATTCAGGAGAGAGAATATGTCTCTCTCCTGAATATAGGTCCTTCCCAATTCTGATGTAATGGACATTAAGTCACGACAATTATCTAAGACAGATTGGCGCTATACCCAGACTGACATCTGCTTAAGACTACTTAATTCTTCTTCTTTTCGTGTGTGTGGTTCGACCTACATTGTCGGCCCAGTAATTCACCAGTGCAATGGCAGCAGCATCCGCCTCCATAAGATCTTGGAATATGCAGGTGTTAGGGCACAGTGACCAGTCGAGCAAATGCTCCATAGACTGACTTGAGACCCTTCAAACGATAGACTACGGTGCGGTATAGCTCCATTTGCTCATGTTATGTATGCAACATTCCACCTGTGTGCGGAGTCTGTTAAGAGATGTCCACTTGGGTTATTGCAGGTCGTTACATACGAAATTGGGTGGGATAGAATGTTTCATTTTCCACCACACAATCCTCTCTTCATCTGGTTCTCAATTTTTTCCTAGTTAATTACGCGATCGTGCGTGGAACCGAGTGTGTGCGCACGCGCACCTCACAACGCTGAAAAGAACCGACCTGGCGGCATCTTGCCCTCCGATTCTGCAAGGGTTATGCTAGTGCCTAAACCTGGAGTTGAAGGTAATTCAATTTTTTTTAAAATTTTGCAGATTTTAATTTAACAACCCTCCTAGGCTGTATCTTATCAATCAGACAATCTTAATTAAATAATATATATTTTTAAGTTTTAACTAATCAAACTTTCTCAACATGGTAGATGGTGTAAGGGGCTGGTTTTTGAAACTCCTGGATAGCTCCTATTCTATCCACCCCAGGTCCTGAAAAAACTGCAGCAGCCCCTTCGGCTTGCCCACAGCAGCATCGCCTCCGTGCTCGTTTATTTTGGGGATCTTACTGTATCCATCATGACATTGTTTTTTAATTCGTCTCCCAGGGCTCGTGGGACAAACAGAGCTCGTGGACCTCCCCGTACCTAGCCTATGGTCCTCAGATGGGGCATTTGGCCATTTCCCTTCTACTGGCTATAGAGAATAGCTATCGTTTCGCCAGACATCCAGACCAAAGGGGGCACATTGCCTCGTTGTGTTTTTACCCCTACAGCAGTTCGGCTAAAGTACTCTTTCATTCCCACTTACGGCTCTAAACTGCACAGGTCCTAGCGCAGATTGATGTGATAATTCGCTGGCTACACCCACCCCCATTATACAATGCAATGCCTTCAGTGTTGTAGATGTTTATGAGTGTTGTTTATTTTTTTCATCAGCTTACTCGTTTGACATCCATAAAAAACATTCTAACATACAGATATTTGGCCAATGAAGAATTTATCAGACACGTCAAGCAAAAACATGATTTTTGCAGACCATTATTTATTAAATTTGTTACGTATTGTATATGTAACAAATTTGATATATAATATACCATTATATATTGTATATGTTATATAAAAAATATTATATAGTGTCAAGTACCATGATATAGTGTCAAATGCGCAGTTCCAACAGTCATTATATAAATTGGGTCATTATATTAAATAGGAAATAAATTAAAAATATTTTTTTGTCCACACTAATATATAAGTACACATTTAAAGCCCCGTCTGTTTGTCGTCGTAGGTAGCGAGTACGTGAACGCGTCGTGGGTGTGCGGGTGGAGACGTACGCGTGAGTTCGCAGTGGCCCAACATCCGGGTGAGGCGCCCGAACTATGGCGGCTACTGTGGGACCACACCGCTCAGCTTGTACTGTTACTGCACGATCCTAACGATCCGGTAATATTGTGAAATAACAATAGCTTTTATTATTCTACCCAAAGGTATTTGTGGGGGTTGTCTGAGGTGTGCTAGTTGTGAATGCAGTGGATGAGGTTGCGTGTACTCACACCAACAGTTATTTAATAATTTTTGTTACAATTACAGTAACGTTAAATTCTAAATTAACATGTGATATACAACTTCGATAAAACTAAAGTCATGGTCAACAATCATTTCCAAAGATCCACAACCATGACCCTCGTCAATGGTAAAACTCTCAAATGGTTGTCCAGGAGTATATCTATCTCGGGCAAGTCTTGCGATTGGGTGGAGACAACTTCGAGAAAGAAGTCGATAGAAGGATTCAGCTAGGCTGGGCAGCATTTAGCAAACTTCGTCACGTCTTCCTAAACCCCAGAGCCGAAAGCCCAAACGAAAGTCTTCGGCCAGTGTGTCCTACCCGTACTCTCCTACGGCGCCGAAACATGGACATTGACAGTCCGTATGCTTCATAAGCTCAGAGTAGCTCAGAGAGCTATGGAAAGAGCTATGCTCGGAGTTTCAGTTTCTGGTAGATATGATTCGGAATGAACAAATCCGCCAGAGAGCTAAAGTCACCGACATAGCCTTTCGAATTAGCAAACTTAAGTAGCAATGGGCTGGTCACGTTTGTCGAAAATCCGAAAATCGTTGGAGCAAACGAGTGCTGGAGTCTCGGTAAACGTAGTGTGGCACCCCCCCCCCCCCCCGACTAGATGGTGCGACGATCTGCGCAGGGCGGCTGGCAGATATTAGATGCGTGTAGCCGAAGATCGGGCTAGGTGGCGCTCCATGGTGGAGGCCTATGTCCAGCTGTGGACTGCCGCAGGCTGTTTATGATGATGATACAACAAGAATAGTTCTCAGGAAATAACGGCATTACAATACAGCTCCGTGTGAAAGCCGCCGTCATAAAGTTACAAACAACCCCGTAAATGTGTCGGCGAAAAGGACTATTGCTAACCTAACGGCTTAAACAATACAGTCTTTGCCTCACGTTGTAGCCATCCTCTCCGCATGGCGATACCTTTTCCCACGGTTTGCGCAGGGACCGTATAAAGACCTGGTAAAGAGGTATACAAAGGACAGATAGCGCACATGCTCACTATAACCATCTGGTCATTAGTTATGTACTTTACACTGATTGCATTCTAATAGTTGTTGTATATCACATGTGAATCTATAATTTAATATTAATGTAATTGTAACAACAATTATTCAATAACTGTTAGTAGATCTGAGTGATAGCTTATTTAACACTCAATAGTGGGTGCTAGTAGTGAAGGCGATGACTCAGTCATCGCCTTCACTACTAGCACACCTCAGAGACCTCCACAAAACGATCAGAATACAAAGTGTTAAATACAGAACTAATGATAATTTAGCATTTTTCAGGACTCATGAACTCGTTTACCGGCCAAGGATTTTTCAAAGAATATAATAACTTATGGCCTATTTTTCTTTTTCAGACATGCAATGTCTTCTGGCCAACTGAAGACGAGAAGGAGTTGTTTGTAGCAAATTTCAGAGCCAGCTTCATTTCAAAGGAGACTTATGTCGCTTACAGAAAATTGGAGCGAAAATCACAACCGAATACACCCGTGGAGCCAGAACTAAATGGCTACAGAAGACAAGAAGGTAGTGATTGTGCAGATGATGAAAGGCTTATTCCAGAAAACATTACACCTCCAACAGAAACGGAGCCTGCATACAGGTTTGATAGAACAGAACTTAGATTGGAAAGGTTAAGCACTGGAAGTAGAGATTTATCTGCTAGAAAATCAATAGCAAATGGCGACTTATTCTCCTCATTCTCTGAAAAGAAAAATGGACCGAAATCTCCTAAAAGTCCCTCAAAGATGTCCTTGAAAAACTTCAAGTTGAGTTCTCCTACCAAATTTAAATTCCCAGAATGGGGGACAAGGACTGCTGGGTCACCTCCCGATACTGCCCCGCCCCCACCGCCGGTCGAGCCCGCGTTGAGTGTAGAAGAAGAAACAGAACTGCGACGACCTTGTTACATGTTTGAGAAAGTCACAAAAGTGCCCGAGAACATACCTTCTGATAGAGTTATAGAAGTCACTAATGTTAGTGTGCATTCTTTGCAAGATGACTATCAACTCAGTGTTAAGTTTATAAAGTGCAGTGGTTGGTTGGAGGGTGATACTACAGAGTATACACAGGGAAAACCAGAAGATAATACATTTATTAAAGCAGTGCGACAGACGAGTGGGAACGAGAGAGAGCAGGCGTTAGATAGGCTCATAGAGCCATATAAAGACTCTTTCGCGTTGATAGAATTTGTAAGTGGCTGCCAGATGGAGTACAAGAATGGACCTGTTGTTGTTGTTGATAAGTAAGTATCTGTTTGTAAGGACTGCTTTCATAACAAAAATAAGTATATTTTTGTTATGAAAGTAGTCCCATGTAGTAGTATCTACAACTTCAAGTGGATACTTTTTAACTTCCTATATAAGGTAATTTTTTCATCTTCATTTTGCACATTAATGTGTCACTCGATAAGACTTTACGTGATATAATTATATTTTAATTTTTAGCTAATGAAACCAAATTTTTGTAACTAACAGTTAATGGATGCTCTTGACCTCTGGTATTAGGTGATATTATTTCCGCAAGGTAAGCAAACAAGTAAGCAGATTTCTGATGCTATGTAGTCACATATCCCAAAGTCATCTGAAAAACCAATAACACTTTGCTTACCTTAGAACAAGAAGTAGTAATGAGAGGACAATGGAAGAAGGAAATTAAGATAGGACCTTTAGCTCTCGTGAACACTCGGTGAATGAGGCAGGCAGGTCAACATTGGTTTTCTATGAGATTATAATACTTCTTCTGATGACCTAGCTGGATTCAACTAAAAGCATCCAGTTTCTACCAGCCGACCTGCAGAGACCATCGCTCCATCTAGCTAGGGGCATATCATATTAGGTTTACTGAATGCGGGCTACATCTATATAACGATAACTAAACTCTCCAAAAGTTGTCAAAATATTTTATCAACGATTTACCTATAGCTTGTTGTTATCTTAGGTAACGTAATATATGTCTGATATTTTAAAATGAATGTCAGATACATATCGCTACCTTCCAGTTTTGCACTTTAGGATTATACTTCTCATTCACAACCCATTTTTCTTAATAGGACCATTTATTGTAAATTGTTTTTTAAATTCAGTCAGTCTTAAGCCTTACACAGGCTGAAAATAAAATTCAATGAATTTATTAATTATTGATATTATTAAAGTTATTAAATAGCATTATACATATTAGATAATAAATTTGGTAAAAAAATCCCAGGTACTTTGAAATAGCAAAATTGTTCTATATATTATAAAAAATACATCTATTAAAGCATACAATGTGTAATTGTATTTATAAATAGCACATCGTTATAATGCGTTTTTAAAAAAACAACCATTGTGAATAAGTCTAATGTTTTTAGAGTAGATCTCATATTTATCGTAATGTATGTTACAGGTACGGCGGTTGGAAGGCGTTAAGCGTGTGCGCCCTAAGCGCAGCGTGTGGCGGGCTCGGCGCAGAGGCTGCAGAGCTTTACTGCAGTTGGGCGCTGTCTGCCCACGCGAGGTGCCCGGCTCCTCCCGACGGCGGGGAGAGTCCGCAGGGCGCGCCTCACACTCACTCGACGTCCGCGCTACTCGCTACGTACTGTGCGCTCGCTGCGTACGGTCCGCAGCTACACGCGCGCGCCAACAGCTGAACCGGGTCAGTATTACTTTTTTAGATACTTGAAACATATGACTGATGATAAAAGGTTTTCTGTTTATTGTACCCGTCTGTAGACGTGATTGTATGAAGAAAATTGTGAGTGTGGGTGAAGCAAAGAAAGTGTGCCGGGATCGTAGCTTATGGAGATCTGTGGTCTCTACCTACCCCTAAACAAACGTGACTGTGTATGTACTGTAACGTGCCAGCCGTACTGATACGGTGACACGGGATCTTTAGGGGGTTTTATCTGCGATATAATGAGACTCTTTCAATTGAAATTAATTTATTAATGAATCACTGTACATTTTATATTAATTATATACTTTATTCACACATTATCAATATTAATTTCTTATAAGGAAAGGCGATATGTTAATCGAAAGACGTCAGTTGATCGATTCTTGTTTTTTATAAAAAAAATATTTCGTTTTATTTTAAATTTTAAAATTACGAATGTAAAAAAGAGGTAATATAATAGAAAAAGATTTTTTATATTTAAATAAATAAAAATACATTAATTTTACATTGATAAATGTATCACTACAGTATGTACATATCTTATAAGGCCTGCAACACTTCTACCTACAATGCTGATGGCACTGCGGATGTCTATGAGCAGCGTTGGTTGCTTTCCATCGGGTGACACGCCTACTGGTTTGCCTTCCTTAAAAAAATAACAATCTGTTTGTAATGTGCAGGTTATAAGCAAATCCTTCTTGTATGTGCGATATGTATGATATATTATAATAAACTATTATTTTATTTTGATAATTTATATCGATAAAATTTAAATGTTCATCTGCAAACATAATTTCTCTATCGTCTTGGTTGACTTGCGAAAAATTCCTTAAATAAAAAGTCTATATTGTCCAATCATAGGTTATCAGAAATATTGTACAAACTTTTATCTTTTCATTCATCATTTTTGGTATTACGGATTATATCACAAATGCACACAAAGCGAGACAGAAGACTCACTTTGGTTGCGCATTAGACAGAGATGCAATAATTTAGCCGCTTTTTAATTCACCTGCGCCCGTCGTTCTCTTATGAATAAAATTGTTTCTTGTTCTCGCATGTCATTTTATAAAAAAATTAGTTGCGATTTTAAAAACCAATACCCGTTTTGTGTCTCCTACTTTTTTGAAGGCTTGATTGTGTCCAATTAATTTTTAATTTTCTTTACAGGTAATGAGCGCCGTGGAGAATCCGGTAATGAAATAATTTGTACACAATTTCATGTATTATATACTCAGTGCGTTGTGGTCGGTGTATCTCAGCTAACCATTGAATGTTACACAAATAAGTACAACTTTACTGTACTGTCATTTGTTGCGGAGGATTCACGTATCCTTCAAAAACTCTCAATAGCAAATCGTTATTTAGTGTACTGACTGTAATTTCTGGCGGTTTGCTTTCGCTCATAAATATAATTCTAAAGAATCTGCATTACAATTTTGTGTTGACGATAGGGATGTTGATTGATTAAAACATTGCATATATATTTAATATAGCCAAATTTTTTTAAAATGATTTGTTTAGCCAAATTTATTTAAAATGATTAATTATTTAATATTGATATATTTCAAATACTGGTCATGTGGTTTGTAAACAAGTGACGTAATCCACCCAGACGCCGGTTTTCTGCGGGAGTGTGGTACTTCCCCGGTTGAGCCGGCCCATTCATGCTACAGACAAATATTATGCCATTCTTGACAAAGTATTCGTCTGCAGCATGGCTCTACCACTTTTGAACATGTTGATCATTATATAATAATATAAAATTTTAATTCCTTAAAAATAAACAAATATATTGTTTTTTTTTTAGGATTTCTATGTTGGAAACTAACGTTTCACGACAAACTATATATTTAATGAAATACAGTCAGCATCCCTGTTGGAGCTATCGTTTAAATGATATTTTATACTGAAGTTTTTCTGCCAATATGAAAAAGCTCAAAAGTTTCGAACATGCAAATGATTTAGCAGCAATTATTGTGATTGATGTTTCGTTTAAGGCTACGTCTCTTATAAAATAAGATGTGGTTGTGCGATATGGATATATATGATACAAAAAGAGAATTTTCTAATATATTTTAATTTGCTAGTATGAATTTTTTTGGTCATTTACATGAAAGAGAAAGCCATGAATTATAGTATTTTTTTTGGTTTTTTGCAACTCCCATATCCACTCTTGCTCTAAAAGATACATTTGCACTGTCGATAGATGTTAGTAATTTTGTGAAGAACCATTCATAACTTAATGAATATTTAAAAAACAAATAGCTATTACAAATTTGTATTTATATATATTACAGATCCTATACAAAATATATAACAAAAAGGGAAGATAATGTATTTATTATATATATCATTTGAAATCATATAATAGATATTTTATTAAAGCAAAAAAATATTGACAGTGTAAAGTATTTTTAAACGTATGTGTCAGTCTTACCCGTTGCTATAGCAATAAAGGATTTATATGTAAGTTTTATTTATATATAACTTATATATAAATCCTTTATTATATAATATAAGTTATATTATATTTATATATAAGTTAATTTCAGTGCAATAGTTCCATATTGAATCTAATCAATGATTATAATTAAAAAATATTAAATTATATTTTAAGGCTGTTTAGCGATTATCTGCCTGTTGGGGCTATAATGTCTATGACATCAATTCATGTTGTAATCTACAGATAATGTATGTACTATAATAACATATTCGTAATTCCTATTAAATCAAGTTTATGGTCCAGTATTCTAATTGTAATCTAGTGTTGTAATAATGATATATATGTGAAGACTGCTTTTAGTGGTTTTGTCAATTAGCTGTTATTGGTGTCTGTAAGTGATGAGTGGGAAATTCTTTGTACGGCTTCGAAATCTTTATTCCAATTGTTTCACTTTTTTCTTCTTCTTCTTTTGTTAACAGGCCATATATGTCCCACTGTTGAGCACGGGGCCTCTCCATTTCTGGAGGAACGGACGTTAACCCACCACGCTTGTCCAATGCGGATTGGCGGGGTTACCAGACTCGGAATTATTACTCAAATATTTATTAATACAAATATTTATTCCGAATTTTTTCTTCTTTACATTAATATAATTATACTGAAAAACTAATATAAACAATAATGATACCGCGCCACGTAAACTTCGCAGGGTTTGTCTATGCATCGGCAAACTTTTATTTTTTCTTAAAAATTAGTGATCTATACTGAAGCGGTAAGCTACAGTCATTTTAATGAAGTTCATTGCACGTATTTTCGTTGTAATCACTTGTTTTTAAGGAAAAGTAGGGTAGATATTACCTGAGGGTAGGTATTTATGTAATATCTACTCTACCTGAGGGTAGGTTTTTTTATGGTATAGGAAGGCAAACGAGCAGGCTTGTTACCTGATTGAAAGCAATCAACGCCGCTCCTAGATATCCGCAGTTCAGAAGCGTTGCCGGCATTTAAGGAAAGTGTTAATATGGGGGTTGGGCCTCCGGGACTCAACCTCTCACCTAACGAAGCGCTTTATCTAAGCTACCACTTAGACGCCGGTTTTCTGCGGGAGTGTGGTACTTCCCCGGGCGAGCCGCATCAATTCATGCTGCAGATAAATAATATGCCATTCTTGACGAAGTATTCGTATGCAGCGTGGTCTACCACTTCAAAATTACATGAAATTACAAATTTACAATTGCACAGCCGGTTTTTAATGATAGTCGTCTATTATTGCGTAAATGTACGTCAAAAGGAATCAACTGTACTGAATTTAGACAAATTTAAAAGTGTAATTAGCTTAACAATTATCTTTTTATATTTATAAAACTATCACTTTACGCTTGGCTCTGCTATTTATAAACCGAAATCTCTAGTTTCAAATCTCACTCAAAACTAAAATTATTTTAAAAATAAAACTTTGTTTTCGCGTTCCTAGTTACTATATGTTCAATGTGTTTTGAACACATAGCGTTACTGAGCATTTTGTCCAAGTCCACCGTTCGGACAAAATGCCATGCATTTTCGCACACACTCTGCATTATATCCAGGGTAGTTGATACTTTTGGGATTTCTTCAACCAGGTCGCCGCAAGCGTTCGGCTTGGATCTTTATAAAATATTCACAGTATAATCCTTAGGTTCATGGACAGATTTCGGTATAAATTATTTGGTGTTTTGTGTCTGAACACTTTAGAAATAAGAGTTGAACCCGCTGATCTTTTGAAAGCGAAATGATCGTGAAATAATGTAAATATAAATATTTATCCATTCCACGTTTTTACTATCACATATAACTGAATAAGTAAACGTTTTATTTCATCGTCATTAAAATACAATGTTAATTAAAAATATTTATATATAATAAATAACATTGTACCCACAAGCATAACATTGTACCCACAAGCATAACATTGGGATATTCAAGAAACGTGCATATGTATCCACAAAGGCCGATAACATATCTGTGATACCTCCAGCATTGGGAATGTCTACTGGTGGCAGTGATCAATTACCATCAGATTATTAATGGAGTCAAGCGTTACTTTGCGGAAATCCATCACTATGTGGACAGTCAAAAGTTTTACTTAGCTAAGATCCGCGACAAGCAAAACAATAACAGAAAATTAATAATGTCTGTTTTCCTGCTGGATGAAGTGGATCTATTTGGAACTTAAACCAAAAACTTACCGAAAAACGGCCAGCGACTCTCCACCCACCAACCACTATACACAACATCAAACACACACTACCACTTTTCCATTTTGTAAACGTCACGTGTTTCGCCCCAACACGAGGCATCTTCAGGTATAGTAGACTCTACGGAAGACAACCGAAAAGTGACTTGCCATTACTATGGGCGCCATATCTTAGCTAAGTAAAACTTTTGACTGTCCACATAATTACCATCAGATTACCCGCATCCTTGTTTGCAGCTACTCCCCTATAAAAAAAGACAATCATTACGAACAGCCGCTTTTCTTGCGTTTACCTATGGTTGCTATGCCAGTTACATAAGTGGGCACATTCCTTTTTGAATACGAAATTTGCTAACAGGTATGACATTTATCTATTTATTATTCCATTATGTTTATAAATTGGTTACGGCCAATCGATCCAAAATAAATCATGGCGATACACAATGCTTGATTTATGAAACCTAAGAGATTATTTTCAGTAGACCTTTATTTTTTTCGTTATTTGCCCTGTGTATTCTTAGGTACAGGTAGCGCTAAATCTATTGTGTAATTTGTATTAATTATTCACCCTATACTGCATAAAAGTTTTTATTAGCCCTCATCAGTCGTAAGTCACCTTTCACGTGACAACAGTACTTTGTGAAGTATAAAAAGCTAGCGACCGATAAGGGTTAATATAAATATCAGATTAGTTTTAGCGCCACCTGTGTCTAACATATAGTCCTTCATGCCGGATTTATTTTATAGTTATATATCCACCTTAAGAACCATTACATTAACTAGATAGTAGATTCATAATTCGCAACATATGTGTGCCCAGCAGTATCTTTGTGAATTTAACATGTTTCATCTCTCGTTCATTTTGTTTCCAGGCAAAAAGACTATATAGACATAAATAAAGAGACGCCCGATTTTAATTATAATGGTTCATTGCTGATATAAGGGGTCTGATGTTTCTAGTTATTAACTTTATTTTCCCCTTTACCTTCAAGGTAGGCAATGCATCTTTAGAGCCCATGGTACTATAGATGCTTGTTTGCCTATCACTTTTCAAGTCGTATCGGTTCGGAAATACCACTCAGGGTAGCTGGTTCCACAAGAAAGCGGTGTCTTGAATTTAATTCCATATTATAAACCTTCGATCATTTGATTTTTCGTTACATCGTGTTTCATATAATTTTCTCTTTTTTATCATTCGATGTCGAGTATGGAACCCATTTACAGGGCGGGTTATGTTTGTGCTATGTAAAGCTCTCTTATGTGCCATCTTAGGCTAAATATATTATTTAGGTAATTTATATTCTGTATTCCATGAGGTAGCGTAGACGTATTTGATTTTTCCATTTCTATGTCGAAACATAATCGGTTGTAAGTTATAAGCGAGAGTGTGCAGCCGACCTTATTGCTGCACTATTTAGGGTAGTTTTTTTTACATATAACCCATTGGCTGCCAGTGATATTGTGAGCGACTTATCTTGGGAGCCGAGAATTAATTTTAAAATATAATAAAGTTACCGATTAAGTAATTTTTATAGAAATAAAATCCAATCGTTATCAATAAAAACCGTAGCTCAAACTACGAGGTATCTCGTAGTCAGCATTTTTGGTACATACGCTATTTACGAGATATCTCGTAGTTGGCAGTCCATGGGTTAAACAATATACATTATTATTTAGTAAATAGTTTTTTTAACATTATTATCATTTTAATGTTTCAAAGCACAAATTTTATACCATTTTATATAATTTTATTGATAAAATATCGGTCACATTATTTGTAAAGTTTTAAATGAGGGGAAACGAAATATTGAGTCAGGCGTTACTTTGCGGAAAACCATTATTCAGATGGAAAATCAATAATGACAACTATTGAATCAACGGTTGCCTTCCAGAGAGTCTTATATATGGGAATATCTCGTGTTAAGGTGAAATGCTTTGTTAAACTGGTGTCTTGTCTATGTATATGATCGTATGCACATAATATCATACTGATATCAAATTTGTCCTTTCGCGGACCTTAGCGAGTTAGTTATTGAGATACCGTCTGGATTATAAATTGTGTTTTTATTTTTTCTATCAAATAATAGACTAGCGACTATCGATTTTCTAATCGGTGGCTGCAATTTATTACTTATGCTTTTTGTGTAGAATTGGGTTATTGGTCTTGGGGCCTTTACAACAGAAGTCAGATTCTTTAAACTCCGCTGAAAGGATTGAATACACATCACAGCAGCAGGAGATATTTTATAGATTCTATAAAGAAACTTATTCACACATTTGGAAAAAAAAACATTTCTACAACCTGTACTATAGACCATCATGTATAGAGTAACATTAGAGCTTACTTATGGATCAATCTCAAAAGTAAAACATGCATGGAGAAGTATAAGAACTTGTTGGTGGTAGGCTAACGCATTTGACACTCGACAGGGCACGGAGTGAAGTTTTTATTTATAAAAAAATAATAAAAACATCGCTATTGGATTTATTGAAAAAACATCAGAGGTAACGTTGAAATACTTGAGTAGGTAGTCATTTTTTTGTAAATTCAAATAAGGAAATGGTAATTTTGGTAATAAAACGTGACAGTTTTGACTATTCCATTTGGAGATTGACACTTGTAACAATTTTTTATACTAGAAACCAGGTATCTAATAATGCATTTGTTATATTTTTAAGAGTAAGCTAAATCATAATATTACACTATATACATTTGATTTTCTTTTTATTCTGTCAGTAATAACAATTCACAAACTCCATATCGAATTCGATCCAGTTTTTTTTCAAATAGAAACTTTTTTTAAATATTCATCTGATACCATTTATAAAGTGTGTTCATTAATCCATTAGCACACACAGTCGTCTTGCCCTGGGTGCCAAATAATTTTATGATACCTTTTAATTAAATTTTCTTGTGTAGTGTCTCCGATTCCAGTCTATTTTAAAAAGTAACGTATTTTGTTACAGAAACCTTGTTTAGTTGATGATAGATACTTAAGTAAGTTAGCATGTTTATGGCTCTATGACGTATTAAGTGTTTCTTAGATTGCCTCCCCGAAAAGTGTAGGATGGCATCCAATTCAGCACAATTATTTGTCTTTAGCACTAGATTTTCCAGCTCAGCCACATTCTTATAATGCGAAGACTAGGTAACGAAAACTTGAAGAAGATTAATTGCAACAATTTCGTACCAGGCATGTCTCATATGATCCAGGTATGCAACCTAACTTTTGATAATCTCCCAAAGTTTTAATCGGAGATCTTCTTCGTAGGTCACTTACACATTAAGCACGCGAACATAAAAACCGCCAAGTAAGTTCGTCGGCGATCCAATCGGTTTAATACCTTACTCATAGCTGTCTGTCATCGTGTTGAGCCGCCATTTTGTTTAAATTAATTAAAAATGTGGATTTTCAATGTTTACCTGCACAAATTTAAAATTGCATTTATCAACTGTATAAATGCAGCCGAGAATGAATTGCCCATAAAAATAAACTTCATAGCAGAATCGTTTACAATATTAGCATATTTCCCGTTTCCCGTACAATTTCTGCACGCGATTCGAGAAATATTCCAAACAATGTAACATTATCCCGAAACTTCCGTGATGCATTTTAAAACAAGGAATATTACGCTATTCTTTAATTAAAACTCCCGTAGTGATATATTTTTGATAAGTTTTGTATGTTTGTCTATGTACAGATTAATTATTGGACATGTATGTAATATTTTAATGTTTTTTTTGTGTACCCATTACACCACATTATGTAAATCGTAAGAATACCTATTTATTTTTTATGTAACCGCCTGTATTATTAATTGAGATGTAAAATATATAATAAGACATTGTATAATTTGTTTCATTATTTTAGCCAAAATCCTGCTTTAAAAGACTAATTAAGTTTATGAAGCTATCAAAGTAAGCTACCAGCCTTAATATCATAGAGGTCAGGTGTATTTTCTTTAACAATATTAAAGTTAAATAATAGGCTTTGTCCTTATAACGTCAGCGGTACGCTTCTGTTCACTCCCTCCCGCTTTGACGTGTGACGCAATTTATGCATGGCCCCTTCGGTAGTGGATTCAATTCTTTTATTGGACTATTGATGTGGACCATATATCCTTACACAAGCGTTGTTACTCAAGAATATTATAAGAACATTGCTAGTATTCTTAAGAAACGCAAATCATACGAAAGTATACTAGTCATAGCAAGATCTTTTGCTTTATAAAATTTTCTGCCAATCATATTCCACATCACGTTTGTCAAGGCGCTGTCTCCATTCCAGCACTATTTAACGGTTGGCAATTCTCCGACAGGTATAACCAAACCTATTTTCATATTACTTTGTTAAGTTGAAGTTCTATATCGGTGACTTAATTTCTCTCGCAGCTATCTCCATTCCGAATCATATCCACCAAAGAAACTAGTAGATATGATTAGCTCTTCATAGGTTTGAGCCTTAAGTTAATGGGGCTGTTGGTAACCCTATCGTGGTGCAGTGGATGCGGTGGGTGCGCCGAGTCATCACTTCATCTTACGTCCGGCATCGAAAGCGGACCGTACTGTTCTCATATCTTACCTTACTTGTACACATAATCATTGATTAAATTATAAAATAAAACATACATCAAATACAGTCTTCATCAGGGCAGACGAATTGTCTGCGTTTCCGCGCACCGTAAGGGTGCGGTATATATATATATATATATATATATATATATATATATATATATATATATATATATATATATATATTAGGTGTACAAATAAGTTTCCGCGGTTTGTCAAAAGATGGCCCCACCAGAAGGTTATGGAGAAATTGTCAGATGTAAAACGTAATATCCCAAGTTTAGTCATCTGGCAACACCATAACCTTAAAGTACTAGTGATTCCGTATCAGCATCACGTAATTTTTTTCGTGCAAAAATGTCAAGTTTTATTCCGAATAAGCATCATTTGCGGGAACTTTTGATTTACTTCTTTAATGTGAAAAAATCTGCAGCTGAGGCGCATCGATTGCTTCTAGAAGCATATGGTGAAGCTGCTTTAAGTGAGAGAAGTTGTCAGGAATGGTTTCAAAAGTTTAAGAACGGTGAGTTTGACGTTAAAGACAAAGAACGCAGTGGAAGGCCGAAAGTGTACGAAGACATGGAATTAGAAGTACTATTGGAGGAAGATTCGTCCCAAACGCAAAAAGAACTTGCACTTACTCTACAAGTGACTCAACAAGCAATTTCACATCGTTTAAAATCGTTAGGAATGATTCAAAAACAAGGAAATTGGGTTCCATATGAACTAAAGCCGAGAGACGTTGAACGCCGATTATGCATGAGTGAAATGCTGCTTGCCAGGAATAAAAAAAAGAGTTTTTTGCATCGTATAGTCACTGGTGACGAAAAATGGATTCACTACGATAATCCAAAGAAGAGAAAGTCATGGGTTAAGCCCGGCGAACCATCAACATCGACAGCTAAGCCGAATATTCATGGAAAAAAACTCATGCTGTGTATTTGGTGGGATCAGCTTGGTGTCGTGTATTATGAATTGCTGAAACCAAGCGAAACCATTACTGGAGCTCTCTACCGAACACAATTGATGAGATTGAGTCGGGCACTTAAGGAAAAACGCGCTCATTACTACTCCAGACACGACAAAATTATTCTTTTACACGATAATGCTCGTCCACATGTTGCGGCGCCGGTAAAAACATACTTGGAAACACTCAACTGGGAAGTTTTACCCCACCCGCCGTATTCACCAGACTTAGCCCCTTCTGATTATCACCTGTTCCGGTCGATGGCACATGGTCTGTCTGAGCAGCGCTTCACATCATATGAAGACACCAAAAATTGGGTAGATTTGTGGATAGCGTCAAAAGATGAAGAGTTTTTTCGACGGGGTATCCGAATGTTGCCAGAAAGATGGGGAAAAGTAGTGGCAAATGATGGAAAATACTTTGAATAAAACGTAATGTACTTTTCCTTTACAATAAATTCCTAATTTTTTATAAAAAACTGCGGAAACTTATTTGTACACCTAATATATATATATATATATATATATATATATATATATATATATATATATATATATATATATATATATATATATATATATATATATATATATATATATATATATATATATATATATATATGTGTGCAATTCAATCTGACATCCATTTTACTCAATGAAATTTTAGTTTATGTTGTATAACTTTGCCTCTTATCTTAAAAAATGAGCAAAATGCTTCCTATACTTGAGCGGTATGTATTTAAGTACTTTTTAGGGGGGGACTTCCGCCAACTTACATCTGTGACGTGTTTTTATTTTATTTTCATACTCTTATCTTATCAGTTATATATAATTGTGCAATATAATTAGATTAAGGACTATAAGTGGAATGATATGAATTTGTTTCAATTCTTTTAAAGCACTTAAACACTTTCATCAGTGACGTTGTGTTTTTATTTCCTTTTCATAATCTTATATTATTGTTAGTTATATTGTTTAATTGTGGTGGCGTATTATAGAATATAGTTCGATTATGGCTTATAAGTAAATTGATATGAAATAAATGCGTGTATCTTGACTTTTAAGTTGACTGAAAAAGTCCATATAGGGTTTTGGTACAATAACCACCATTATATCGACACGTAAATTGTGAGCTGACTATATTTATAGTTATATTTCAAGAGATTTGATGTATCGTATTTTACTTGGCACTGGCATAATAGTTATAACTAATTGCCATCAAAGAAAAGCAGAAAAAGTACTTTTTAGTCTATGGATTTTATTATTTTTTTTTTAGGTTTAATTTGGTTTCTTAAAACTTTAAAAGGGAATTATTTGGATAAAAACGATGGTAAATTATTGCTGTGTGTATGGTTGCGGGCGAAATAGTAGATTAAATAAGCATTTAAATTATTATGGTTTGCCGAAGGAACGGCATCGGTGAGTATTTTTATCAAATTCTTCTCTGGAATATAAATTATACGGGAAACTTCAGCCAGTTGATTTCGCAATTAAATTAATACGATAACACCTGAGGCTCTGAGATTACCGATTAGCCTGCTTGCCATGGTGACTATAGGCAAATTTTCCGTATTGTGGAGAGGCTTATATCAAGCAATAAATTGCAGTATACTCTTGATTATGACGAAAGTAGCAACTAAAATAATGTGTTTTTTATTTATATAAGTCAACTACAAATTATGGCTAGACGGTTTGATTTTTAGTTCTATTTCTATTCATAATAGAAATGAACTCAACTTTCTTCCGTTCACTAGGCAGATCGAGTGGTTGAAAGCTGCTGGTAGAGAAGATTTACTAAAGAAAAGGGAGGATAAAGTAGCTGTATCATACCGATTTTGTTCACGTCACTTTTCTCCATCTAGTATAAAGAATAGACATTTGAGTTCTGATGCTGTGCCGACTCTGTGTCTGCCTGGAAGCTTGACTGAAGGTATACAAAAATAAATAAACTATGCTTTTATAGATATATAAGAACTTGAAATTCGATGATTACTAGTTATTTTTCATTAGAATTCCTGAGAAAATACTTTATTTTTTTCATTTGTATTTTGGTGGTCAATACTCTTGATTACTTATAACTGTTTTTTTGTAAGTGTTGTGTTTGTATATTTTTTATTTTATATAATAGATAGGCAAGGTAATGAGCAAGCTCGTTCTGATATGCAACCAGCAATATTTAGTAGAAGTTGTAATTTATTTGGATATACTTCCAGAAGAATCTGATTCTGAACCAGCCCTACACAATGATATAGTTTGCGATAATTGTAGCAACCCAATCATTGGATTTCGCTACAAATGTGTCAATTGTGATGATTATGATTTGTGCCAGAAGTGTGAGATGTTGGAAGCTCATTCCGATCATTACATGTTAAGGATCCCTAAACCGCTTAAATTTGTGAGTATTAAACCTTGGTTCAATTTTTACCTTGATTTTCAGTATTATTATTTAAAAGGCTCAACAACCTAGTGTGTGTTTTGGTTTCTGATATGAGAACACACCATTATTAAATCAGCGAGCACCATATTGCTTCACTCAAATCTGGGGTGTCTGGATGCCAATTGTTTTATTCTTATATATATCCTTTTGGTAGCGCAATCTTTTCCCATCCTTTTAAGGTGCACAATTACTTACTCTCTAACATTTGGTCTCTGCTTTTTTTTTTACTATATTATATATTTACTTCTTAATAAGGGATTTGATCTTCCAAATCAAAGGGTGTAGTACAAAAACTCACTTCTTTTGAAGACACAAAGGCCTTTGGTATCAGATGCCATCAGTTTATAAATCATTAGCATTTGGGAAAAATGCTCCTGTCTCTTTTGAAATATCAGATTTACAAAAATCTAATTCTCTCTGCTAAAGAATATATGAAATAAAATTTCTAAAGAAACAACACCAACATTGTGTTCACAGTTAGAAAATTAGAGTGGCAATAGGCTAGTATTTAGGTAAATCTATTGGATATCTTAAGTAAGTTGGAGGGTTAAGCGATAAGGTATAAACAAATGTGTGATAGTAAAAAATTAACAGTATAGGCTTCACTTATCAAGAGAAGGCAATTTTCAACTGAGAGGATAATAGAGAGAAAATAGCTGTTTCTATTATCATCTCTTCAGATAAATAATAGGAATTCTTTCAAAACTAATGTAGAACAGGAGGAAAGGTAATAGCAATGGTAATGCAAATGTAATATTGTTTTCCTTACTTCACAGAAACTATGTGACAATTTAATTAAAAAATGGCGCAAGTTTTTTATATCAAATCATATTATACCAAGCCGAGAGGATATAAAGGGCAATAGTGACATATCAAGTGATGATGAACCTATCAATAAATATGTGAAGCAATATGACAGTGGAGTAGATTTGTCCGAAGACATCAAATTGAAAATACGTAAAGAAGTCACACGTGTACTAAATGTCCAAACTCAAGATGCTAATGATAAACCTCAAGTCACTAAAAAGGAAGATACGATTGCAAAGAAAAGGCCGGCTGAAGTTGATAGATCTGTTAAAAAAGTCAGAACAGATGAAATACAAACAATTGAATACAATAAAACTGAAGTATGTAATACAGTAGTAGATGTAAGTGCACCAGAACTAGTTTTCGCTGATGTAAATGAAATAAAAGATGATCAAGTAGAATATGTCAAAAGTGAAGGCACAGACTCAATTATGCCAGTAGTATCAGGTAAGAATATTTATTTTAAGAAAAAAAAGTACAACCAATGGTTAACAACTTTTATTATAAAGCTAAATGGAATTATGTGAAATTATGAAATTAATAATATACAATATATCTTAATATACCTTAGAATGATGAGTTTCACCACTTTGTCTGCATATTTAATTGAATTCATCCTCCCATTATTCACATACTCTAATGTTGGCGATTTATCTGCAGTTTCCTTCATATTGCAGAAGTCTATAGTTGGTAGAGTTTATTTACCATCAAGTGACACATATCAACCTTTGCATATTATATGCTTAGACATAAAATTTATCTAAGACCATATTTCTTTTCATTGAGCATATGCAAATGATAATTTTTCATGATCTATCTAATCTGTGTTGGAAAGGTCATAAATAGCTGACTATTAAAAACGTTTATATTCTAAAACTTCATTTTTTAAAATTTAGTATTTTTATTTATTTACTTAATCAATCATTTAAATTAATGGCTTTCAATAGTGCCAAAATAGCACGGATGATTTTGTCAATGCTACATAGAAGGAAGAAGACACGAAGGAGATTAATCTGTGAGGTTGAGATAAGGAAAGAAAAGAATGCATGGGGCACTATTTTTATTATTTATTATTCTTGATTATTATACTAATTCTTATTTATTTACTTAATGTTTCAGAACCTCCTACCATGCATGTGAAGTTAAGTGATGATCTGTCACACTTAATGATAGAAATGACGAGGAATAACGAGAAAATAATTTATAGATATAGTAATGATGTGGTTGGCAACTTGGATATAAGTTTAAAATGATTGTATAAGAAATGTAATGCAAAGATATTATTTTATCCTTTAAATCAGTTATTACTAAAATATGAAGAATATTAGGAGTGGTTGAGACTGTGCGATTAACAGACATATATGGCTGTTAAAGATGTCTATAAATTTTAAAGTACTTTCAAGTTGGACGTTTTATATTGTTTATTTATTTATATGAATAGGCATTATTATCGAAATCCAATAGAGTGTTTCGATCGAGAGAATCACCCATGCTAAATGTTCTATATTTGTACATATGATGTAAAAATGTATATATTTGCATTATGATTTAAGAATATTTCTAAGGTAATAAAATATAAATTGGAATACGGTAAAAGCTCTTTATTCGCAGGGCATATGTTCCATAAATATGCCGCGAATACAGAAACCGTGAATACGGAATCGTAATTTATATGGGATTATAGAGGATACGTTCTTAGGTGACAAAATAAAAAAATATATATATATATATATAAAAAAATCAATTTAATTGAAGTTATTGAACATTTTGATTAACTATCTTAAGGCTTAGGCAATGGTTAGAAGAATTTTGTAATTTTCTATTGCTTGGCAGTTTTTAAAAGCTTCTTCAATTCAGACTGATATGCAGCAGTCGCATTAGCAATTTGCCTCTTAAAAATAAGACTTCCTTCCATAGACGGATCAATGTTCATAATAATCAATCCTCGGCGATATCATTTAAAAACATATTTTAGGCAAAGTTGTCATAAGATATATTTTACTATTTTTATTACTCCATTTGACGACATTCACAAAGGATATTGGGTTGGATTTCCTAACCTATTGGAATCCTTTTATTATGTATGTAATTATTAGATCCGCGAATAAAGAAATTTTTAGCCGCGAATATAGGAATTGTGTCGCATTTTTTTGAATCCGCGAATAGTGAATACGCGAATAAGGAACTTTTACTGTACTTTATTTCATTTCATAATCATACTATAGTATAATTATGCAATCCGAGCATCGCCCTCTCCATAGCTCTCTGAGCGACTTTGAGCTTGTCAAGGAGACGGACCGTCAGTGTCCACGTTCGGCAAAAAAGTAAAAGTACCACGGTTTGTGTAACACGGTTTGTAACTCATCTGATACATTATTAATAAAATTTTTGATTTCGTTACTCGATCCGACAAAGTTGGTGCCGTTGTCAGAGTAAATTGTTTTACTACGCCGCGCTATACACCTGTGAAGGGCAGCTAGGAATGCTTCTTTTGTTAAATCCGTAACATGCTCGAGTTGCAGGGCCTTAACTGAAAAGCAAACAAAAATGCATATGCATGATTTATTTAATTTACTACCCCTGCCTTTACGGTCAACGGACGTAAGGAATGGATTCATGATATATCTGTAAGAGGTAGTATCTTAACTGTGAAGTGATGCAACAGGAGTCTGGTTTCATACTCTTTTTATTTACAAGTGGACCTATTATATATACAACTGATGAATGGCGAGAGAAGAGCGCGGGGTACGGGGGACGCGGTTGTGCCTGCACGTGTGCAGCAACAATTCGTTCCACGAATGCGGAGAATCAAAGTGCATTCCACGAATGCGGCGTAACAAAACGCATTCCGCAAGTGCGTAGTAACAAAGCTTGTTCCGCGAATTTGTTCTTGAAGTTATATTCTGTAGCAGGTAGCTCCCCCTCAAGCGAAGCGTACTGGTAACTTGATAATTCGCCCACGACGCGTTGCTTGAGCTGTAGTAGTAGTTGTAGGTATTGCTGGTGGCTGTAGCACGTTCCTCTCAGTGGTAGTAGGTATAGACAATGGTATGTTGCTATGTAACGGAGATGTGTTGCTAGGCTGCTCGCTGCTTGTTGTTTCGTTGAGTGTGTACGCAGGTTTCAGTCGGTCGATGGAAATTGAGCTTTGTCGACCAGGGAGTTGTATTTTAAATATCTTTTCTGATCGTTCAAGTACACGATAGGGTCCTTCGTATGCTGGCTGTAGAGGTTTCTTGACTGCGTCGCAACGAATGAAAACTTGTTGGCAGGAGCGTAGATCTGGATGGATGAATATTTTTCTTTGATTGCTGTGTGAGTGTGGTACTGGCTTAAGGTTGGAAATCGTCTGGCGCAATTGTTCGACGTAGGAATAGTCGTATTTCTGAGTTGATGAATTTGTTTCGAAGAAATCTGCTGGGAGTCGGATGGATCTTTTGTTCAACTCGGGGTCACCAATGTAGGAGGTCTTTATCACGTCGGGTTTTGATCACGTCGGTTTGGATCACGTCGGTTTGATCACGTCGGGGTCACCAATGTAAGAGGTAGTATCTTAACTGTGAAGTGATGCAACAGGAGTCTGGTTTCATACTCTTTTTATTTACAAGTGGACCTATTATATATACAACTGATGAATGGCGAGAGAAGAGCGCGGGGTACGGGGGACGCGGTTGTGCCTGCACGTGTGCAGCAACAAAGCGCGTTCCACGAATGCGGAGAATCAAAGTGCATTCCACGAATGCGGCGTAACAAAACGCATTCCGCAAGTGCGTAGTAACAAAGCTTGTTCCGCGAATTTGTTCTTGAAGTTATATTCTGTAGCAGGTAGCTACATATCCTTTCGACAGGCAAATTACCCAATATTGGTTGAATGGGTTTAGATTTGATTCTAAAACAGCGCACACAATCATGAACTATGCGTCTAGCGAGATTCCCCCCCCCCCCCCAGGCCAGTAATTCTGTCCGATGTGCGATAACAGTAATAAAGGACCTGAATGGAGTAAATCTGCATGATATTTTCTGAATATGTGTGTGAGTTGATGTTTTGAACATAATATGGGATGTTTTACGTCGTATGGCTAGTAGGAAACCTGAAGGAATGGGTAAATTCTGCGCATTTATATAAGTAGACGGTAAAGATTTTGTTATCTCTGGTAATACATAACAAAGTAACCTTATATGTTCCCGAAAATGATTGTATGGTAGATAAGATCACATGAATCTGCACTATAGGAATGTTGATTATATATAATACCTGTAACAGTGGAGCTTGTGCTACGCCTTACCAGACCCAGCTTCCCACAGAGGCTTTGTATGATGAAATCATCGAAAGTGTCGCCGCTGTCAAGAAGAACGCGGGCTGAGCGAAGTCTTCTTTGTGCGTCTGACGTTTTAACCAATGCTGTGGAAAGCAGTACATGATATCTGTTAGCATTCTAAATGTTTGTGGACAACGCCAGTGTTGGTCGTGTCATCAATTATTTCTTTGTGTAAAAGACTTTCTTTTCTCAATATTTCCAATGTGACAGTTTACATTGTCTGAATGACCAAGTCGTAGATAATTCCTACAAATCTGAAAATTTACCTTTTTTGTAGACATCTTAATCTCTAAATTGAATAGAAAGTACGCACTTGAATTGAATTGAAATATGCGGCGTTACCAACGACAGGGTTACCAACATAATCACTGTGAAAACTTATACACTGCAACACCTTTCTTTTATAACATTAGATAACGTTGGGCGCCAGTACAACACCTACCTGGGTTTTGCAAATAAAACCAGAGTGTTATCAGTAAAAAGAAATGTTTATTACAAAAAAACAGAATCAAGTAGGTGAGACACAAATTTGTAGGTCGTGGGTAAACGGCCGATCTGATTTTATCACGTAAGCGGACTAACACCCCTAAGCTAGCTTGCGCTCAAAGAAGAAAACCGCAGGTAGAACCCTGCAAGTTGACAGCGGTGTGCCCTCAGCGATTGTAAAGGATGCGCTGAGACACCTAAACGTCGATCCCTGAGCTAGCTTGCGCTCAAAGAGATAAACCACAGGTAGAACCCTGCCGTTACATTTGCACCGCAGGTAACATACTGGCGGAGGGCAGGTGACACCCTCCGTTACATTGTGCACCGCAGTAGAATCAACACCACAGGTGGAATCAACCCCGCAGGTAAAATGTGCAGGTGAAACCCTGGAAGTGACAGATACCCATCAATTACGACTTGGCCTATCAACTTCCGTTCTGATTAATCAGCGACAACTCGTGAAAAGCATTATGTCGAGATTGTCGTGGTGAATTAAAACCAGAACGGAATTACAAAATAAAAATTAAAGACACATGTGCTATTCAAAACTTACCCTAAAACGGGGTTTGATTCCTGCACTTATTTTTAAAACAAATACTGAGCGAGGGCGCTCTTAAGAGACGTGACGGTTCCCGTTGATATTTCCATAACGGACGAACCCTCACTAAGGTGGTGTCGATCCTCGGCACCCGTCAGTAACTTCCATAAAAAAACCCGAGCGGTACATGAATAAGGCCGAAATAGCACGAAGGCGCGAGCGCCGCACCTACACCTACTTGAGTTTACAAATTCCATCAATCTGTCACCGCGTTGCTTTGAACACTTAACGTATGACAAGCAAAAAATGTTCGATGGCAGATCGTGTTATTATAGAATAATTTATTAATTCTAATATTAGAATAAGTATTTAAATTTGAATACGGAATAGTGTACTAATACTAATATTTTAACTTATTTTTAAACTAACTAAAATTACATAATTAGAACATGTAACCTTCCATTACAACACCTTCATTTTCATTTCATTAAGAATGTGATACAACATGAATTTCGATATATATAAAATTTGTTCAAAAATATTCTTAAACGCTTTGTATGAAATATGGAACCTTTTAAAATAATGGGCATTTCGCATGGATTTAATGAAAAGTATGATTATTACTGTCTAGCCAATTCTCCGAACATACTCAACATTCCCATTATTGAATTTTCATTTTTTATGTGTTATGTTTAACTGCAGTTGTATCCAGTTCAGTATTTGCTTCTTTCATATTGTGAGCTTGCCTACATCTCCATACTTTTCATTAGATCTGTAGGATTAATTGTTCGTATTCCTTTTGTTGTCAGCTCGGTCCTTAGCCGTAATGAATGTTAAAAGAGAAAATGTATTAATAAAATACAAAGCAAAAAGCTAACAAAGACCTCGGTAAAGGTTCTTTTAGATTTGCTTCATACAAAACTAGGAACGCTGGCAATTACTGATGAGGAATAAGTCTCTTCATATAAGAAGTTCTCTAGCGACCAATGAAAATATCCCCCGAACGCGAACTTGTAACTTTCGGTCTAGAAATCTCCCGTATCCCGAGTGTTTTCCTTGACCACTAATGAATACAATCCATTATTATTATTATTATTATTGAATTCGAAGATGTTAATGCTGGTAGCCTATTGGCTTTAACAGCTTTACCGTATTCAGGGCCCGGCAGGCAAGTAAAATATAATTGGGAATCTGCGCAAATCGCAGACTCCATCGGCCTGACGCCGTGTCGGAGGAACACATATGTGTGTGTGCTGATTTTAAACTCGTCATGATTCTACGTTAAACATGTAGGGGAGGATTGAACTTTAGTAACTATAGTCCCTATTAGTCCCATAGACCCTAAGGTCTAGGGGGTGAGAACCGACCGGGTACGTGAGAGAATCTCGTGTAAGCGGCCGGTGTAGAAGTGTTCCCTACTCTACGTGCTCGGCTAGAGCCGGGGTGCGTGTGAGTGTTGGTGTCGTGAGTGGATCCGAACGACGCTGTTTCGTCGTCCAGATCGTGTAACACGTTACGCGGGCGTCGTCTTTTCGGGCGCGCGTTTAAATCGGGTGAATAATTTACCGATTGTACCACCAGTGGATTCGGATCTCTCAAAATGTTTCTTAGAGAGTGTTTTAAAGTGTTGTTTGACGCTCGGCAAGTTAAGGTCGCAGTGGAGGTCGATATTGCGCTGGAACCACAGCACCGGTGGCTCGACGAATGAAGCGATTTTGTATCACTTGAAGTTTATTTTTCTTTTATGCACGTGCGCGAAGGCGACACTTGCGTAGGAAATGATTGGCCGGACGCATGTTTTGTAAAGAAGCAGCTTGTGTCTGAGGGACAGTTTGCTGCGGGCGTTAATTAAAGGGTGAAGACGACCTAAGACGAAGGCCGCTTTGGATCGAGCGTTTTGAATGTGTTTAGTAAAATTCAGGTGATTGTCGAGGGTGACGCCTAAATATTTGACAGACTTTTTCCACGGGATAGGTCTGCCAAAGAGAGTGATATCTAAGAGTCTCTACTGGTGCCCCTTGAGAAGTAAATTGCTTCACTTTTCTCGGGATTTACCTCGATTCTCCATTTTCGGAACCATTCACCAAGAGTAGTAGCCGCGGTTTGGAGCCGTTTCGACACGCGGTATTTGACCCTATCAAAAGTGTAGAGGGCGGTGTCGTCCGCAAATAGGGCGAGCGACACGTTCGCGTGCTTGGGAATGTCGGCGGTATAAAGTGAGAACAGAAGTGGCGAGAGGCAGGATCCCTGCGGAATCCCTGCGGGGGAGGAGCGCGTTCCTTCGACGCGAAAGCGGAAGGTTCGATTCCTAAGGAATTCTCGTATGATGTGAACGAGTCTATCGGGCACACTCATGTGGTATAGTTTATATAACAAACCGTTGTGCCAGAACTTGTCGAAGGCTTAGCTTAGCCACGTCGAAGAAAAGCGCTCCTGTATTGATTGGTCTACGCTGGGATGTACCTTCAAGAATGTGTTCAGTTAAGCGAAGGACCTGTTGGGGACAGGAATGGAGTTCTCTAAACCCGAATTGCTCATTTGGGATGAGGTTATTGGAGTCGGCGTATGCTTTGAGTCGGCTCAAAACGACACGCTCGTAGATTTTCCCCATGGTATTGAGGAGGCTAATCGGTCTGTAACTATCTGATAGGTTACGGTGCTTATTTGGTTTAGGGATGCCGATGACGTCGGCTCCTTTCCATGTATCTGGGAACGATCTGGTCGTGAGAAGCACGTTAAAAATGTTCACTATAATCGTAAGTAGCGGTAAGGTCAACAGTTTAACTACCCGCATGCTAATACCGTCAGCGCCCGGGGCCGTGCGGCTTTTACAGTTCTTTATGATGTTTTTAACTTCGTCGAGTGAGATCGGTGTCAGTGGTTCGTCCGCTGGTGGTACTGAGTTCCGACGCGCGACTTCGTCGTCCACATGCGAGATGTGGGCATGATCGAAGATTTGGTGAAGAGGGTGCACTGGGCCTCTAGACTGTCAGCTAAGCATTCTGCCTTCTCCAAGTCATCGAACGCGAGCGCATTGCTGTTGGGTTTGACAAGCGGTGGGAATGACGCGGTGGAGTCCGTCTTGAGAGCTTTCGCCAGACGCCAGTATGCATGGTCGTCGGGGGATAAGCTCTCAAGCAGGTTGTCCCAGGTGAGCGCGCGAAACTCGGCTATGCGCTCTCTTACAGCCCTTTGGAGGCGGCGTAGCCGGGATCGGTTTTCGTCTGTTTTGTAGAGATCGTACCGCCTGAGGGCGGCATTTTTGTCTCTAATCAAACGTCTGAGATCTCCGGGAAGGACCCAACGGCGATCGTTTGCCGCAGGGACCTCTTTCGACGAGTTTTCGATCGATGTGCTTATATGCGCGGAGAGAGAGTCAATAGCTTTAAGAGCTGAATCGCGTGAGTCTATGCTGGAGGGAATGTTATTTAACTGCGCAGAGCTAGAAGATTCTAGCTTTGTCGCTAATTTGCGCCAATTTATCACTTTTTTCGTGATGGCAAAAGGAGCGTCGGGTAGTCCAAGTTTGAGAATGACCGGCCTGTGGTCGGAATTTAGTTCGTGAATGGTCTCAATGGACCTGAGAGCTAGGGTTATATTTTTAAACAACGTGATGTCGAGGACTTGAGGAGAGTGGCCCGGGTGGGTTGGGTATCGTGTCGGAGTTTCCGGACCAATTACATCGAAGTGTAATTGTATCGATAAATTAAACAGTGAGTTGCCGTTTGTGTTGTTGGACGTAGAATTCCAGCTTTCGTGTTTGGAGTTTAAGTCTCCACACAGAATGACTTCAGGGTTTAAGTTCAGGAGTGCCTCGATGTCGTTTTTAATTATCTTTTTGGTTGGGGAGAGGTAAACTGAAGCTAATGTGATGGGCGCGTGACCGGTCATGGCTATCATGCAAACGGATGCTTCTACGTTGGTCAATGACGGAGGGTCTAATGGGATACAGTGAAGAGACTTTTTGTAATATATAAGCGTGCCACCTCCACGGGAGCGCAACCTATCGTTACGGACTATATTATAATTGGCAATTTTAGGATCGCGAATACTAGGTTTGAGAAAGGTCTCTTGTATAAGCATTACATCGATCTCGTAAGTGCGGAGGAATTCAGCAATTTCGTTGCGCTGTGTGTCGGAGTTACGGATGCCTTTGTTTAAGCTGTTAGCGTTATAATACGCGACAGTCAGGGAGCGAGGTTTAATTCTACCTGTATTTTTGTTATACATTTTACAGATTTGATGGGATGGTGTCGAAGTGCTTAAGATAGCTTAACGGGCTTGAAAGTCACCCAAGGAGTTGATTAGGCTCATGTGGTCGACTAAAGCCATGAGCCTGTCTTTACCGTTACGTGCGGTTCTAATTTTGTTCGCGAGAATTTGTAGCTCGGACATATTTATTGATGACAAAAAGTCGCGACGTTTTGTCCGGCCTTTGGTTGTTGAATGCCGTTCGCAGCTGCGATCGCCGCGTTGCGTCGGAGGCGGTGTTTTACTCCTCCGCGGTTTCTACGCGGGGCGCGTGAGCAACCCCCGTAGTTAGCCGAGTGGCCCTCCTGGCCGCATAAAAAGCAGCGAGGGGGCTCAGCGGATTCGGGAGTGCGTGTGCACTCCGCCGAGGCGTGGTCGCCCGCGCACTTAACGCAGCGAGGGCGCGCGTAACAATGTGGAAACCTTGTTCCACATGGATTTGTCCTGTAATATTACAGGCGGCGGCGTTTTTCTGTAGCAGGGCGCGGTGACTCGCTTGCAAGACTGCGCTTAGGCTGCGCAGGTTTTTTGGCCGGTGAAGCGGCAACGGATGATTGCGGAGAGCCCGCTTTATCGATTGTACGCTTGGCAGGGCGTTTTCGGGAGACGACGGTGAAGCCGTCGTCGTCGTTGTTAACGATGGTATCCATCGGTGTCTCCTCTTGGGATTGCTGAACGTCTTCCGGGACGAAGACCTGTGCGGTGGATAACTCAGGGAAGACTCCGGGTCCGATGAACGTGGCGAATCGAGTATAAGTGGTTCGGAAGGACCGACCACGTCGTTACGATTGATGAATTTAGCCACGATATGTGGATATCGTGCGAAAATAAACGAAATGAAAGTTTCCGCGTCAGCGGGGTTAATCATCGCGGCGGCGGGGTTAGCCATGGTGGCAGAGGGCCAGCATGCGGTTAGGATGATGTTCGTACCTCCACGCCTTCTGGTGTGGAGGGTGAGTGCCTAGTCTAGACTAGACCCGGTTCCGCGCCTAGCGGGCGAAACCGGGGTGAGAGTATAGTGAAATGACTTACCCAGACGGAAGGTATCTAATAACACTGCACAAAAGAAAAACACAAATCAAATCACTGTCACCGAAAAACAGTAAAAAGAGCGTTGCGTTGCTCTCCTTGTTGCGTGCAAACCACCGGGTGAGGCCCAGTAAAGCGCCCGCCAACAGAGAGAAACGCACTGCTTGTTTACGGGTATGGAACCCGTAAATCGTGAT
>JASFAT010002243.1:0-87972 GCA_031353405.1 Baronia brevicornis
CAACAGCTTTGGATTCTTCGACCTGAACATTAAAAAGCCCAGTTTATCATGAAATTATAATTAAGTAAAAATTTTTATCTTTAAAATAGACAACATCAATATTGATGGTGTGCTAATTTATGTTTTCATTTTTGAATCATATTTTAAAACAGTTCGAGGCAGGTAATCAAGGTGAAACCTTATTCATAATAAAACATCGGATCGAGTATTGTCTATGGCTACGCGGCAGATCGACATGAGCGCGACAGCAAATTTGCATATCACCGATATTATAACGTCGCGCGAAAAACGTATCCCTTACGCCTGTATACACATGAATGACGCGTGATGCTGCCGACCTTCCCTGACGTCATCCATCATTCGACATGGCGCCTGCACCTAGACTTGTGACAGCCGCGTGGCCCGCGGGGGTGTATGTACATGTAACGATCAATTTATGCCTCTATATCCAACGCCACAGAATTTATTTTCAAATGCCAAACATATTTCAAGGTGGCACTCCACCTCCCCGCGTTCCAGGGAGGATCCCTGTCAAACGCTGGCGAAGAGTTTGACAGACGCGGGGCGCGGAGTATTTGACATGAAGGGGCTTGTTTGATACGAGGGGTGAGACGGCGGGGAGGGAGGTAAATTTTGCCCGGTCATGAATAGGCAATGGGCTTCCTTTATTTATAAATATTGTTAGCCGAACATTGGTGTAGTAAACTTCTGTGCAAATAAACCATGATTCTCATACGTACTTCATAAGACGAAATACTATAAATCTCTAATATATTATTATATTCCTATAATTTAACTGGCATAAAAAAAAGACGAAGTATAAAATAAAAATATGTTCTGTTGCGTTTAATAGCAAGGTTCCCTATACACATTT
This sequence comes from Baronia brevicornis, assembly GCA_031353405.1. Lineage (NCBI taxonomy): Eukaryota > Metazoa > Arthropoda > Insecta > Lepidoptera > Papilionidae > Baronia > Baronia brevicornis. The sequence continues at coordinate 875 of JASFAT010002243.1, forward strand.
GTTATCTTCCAAGCTTCAACAGGAAATAACAGAACAGAACGGAGGACTTTATCAACGACAATTTAATTCAGGCAACTGCGGGGAAGCCCTCGAGCATCTTGTTAGGGGGAATAAAATCCATAAAAGACACGGTAGTGGCTGCATGAAACCGGAGCCACCGTGGAGTACAAAATTTGATTATTCCGCGAGGTTGGCCTATCGCCAGCGTTCGACTATTTATCACGAGCTCTCTTCGCTCGACATTTTACAAGGATACTAATCATCGATGAGGGAACTCTACAGAGTCGTTAACACATTTAGGAACTTTAAGGAATGTGCATTGGTTGTTGTGATATCTAAGAATGTAGTCTTCGATGTTGCCTGGTTAAATTGTTTTATATAAAATTTACTTTCATTTAAAAGAATATTATCATTTATAGAATATTATCAGGTATATAAGATACTCGTTATGGATAGGTATTATTTATATTGAGGATTTAGGTATGTATTTTCAAAAACTAAGTCTTCGACCTCCACTAGTTTGATGTCGTTTTAGAGAAAATAACAGAAAATCTTTATGGTAAAACTAATAAAGAAACTAAATTATGAAAAAGGTGATACAACTCTCTGTGATATATCAAGACAAAATCGTTGCACAAGTTATGTTTTTGATGTAATTGTAAGAGTTTATATTAAAACCAATGATTATTCCGACTTGCGTGGCACATTTTGCTGTTTGCTCAATATTTGATGAAAGCTGGTTGCCAACCACAGAGCCAGCCATCTTGAATAAGCAACGGTTGTCAAAATTTTTAAGTAATATTAATTTCAAGTTGATTACATTACTATTATTCAATGCAGTATGCACTGAGAGAAGATAAAATGGATGATTTTTCCTGGAGAAGTTTATGGGTCCTCTTGCATAACTAACATAATATCCAGTTTATTAAAGCAGATGCAATATTACACATTTTTTTCACAGCCCATATATGTCCCACTTCTGAGCACAGGCCTCCCTATTTCTGGAGGAACGGGCGTTAACCCACCACGCTTGTCTTATGCGGATGGGCGGGGTTACCAGACTCGGAATAAATATTTGTTGGCCATACACATATTTATTCCGATGCGGGACTCAAACCCGCGACCGTTGCCTCCGTGGGCGGGGGGCTCCGCTACCGAGTCAATGGGTCGTCATATTACTCATAATTAGTATCAATTACCTCATTCAAATAATTAAAATTTAATTAGGTAAGGATTCATTACGTAATTTGTTCGATACTAAAATAATTACTCGGTGTTCTATATCTTTCTTTTTAGTGTTCTACCACGAAGCTAATTAATAATTGTAATATATTTGGAAAAAATAATTGTATTTTTAATTGATTGATGTTGTGTAATTATTGGAAGTAATTTCTAATTATTTCTTTTTTCTACAACTTCATAAGGACTTGATAATGATAGTTGGTCACTTTCATTTAAATAATTTATTAGAATAATTGCGTGTTAATTATTTTAAGTAATTTTGATTTGAGTATGAATACCTATGAGTACTAAAATTTGAAATTAATTTAAAATATTGATCATTTCCAAAAAGCAATTTTGTTAATATGCATATAGTATTAATTGAGGCAGTTTGAAGTGGCTTTGAGTAATTTTGATTTCAGTATATTCAATAAACTATTTTTAAGTATACAAATGTTTAATAATATTTTAATTTTAGTAATTCACTGAAGAATATAATTATCCCTTATAACAATTTAAAAGCACGCCATTATTTTATGTCAAAACATTTCCTTATTTATGAAAAATTGATTATTTCTTAAATTTTGATTCTAGCGCATACCACAGATCATTTAAAAACTGTTTAAACACACATGTCAATTTAAATTTAGGTTATAAAGTAGTAGAAAATATTAATAGAATACTTCCTTATCTAATGCAATGAAATTTAAAAATGAGCGAAGTATATTTTGAATGTACTTAATTTAATCTCGAGGTGAAATAAAATTTTCAATTTGTTTTAGTTTTTGGATTGAGATTGGAATCTTAAACCTGGTTGTAAGTCAGGTAAATATTTTACATTTAGCAACGTTAGTCATAAATGATATTCAATTGTGCTATTTCGAGATATTTTAATTAAATGAAATATTAGAGCATAAATTTAAATGAACCCCTTGAACTGAATAGAACGGGGATGTCCCGTGCTGCTGCATGATTTATGTCGTGAGAGATTTCGACGCGCGCCCGCGCTTCCGCTTATGCAATAGTAACTTGATATAGTGCAACAAGCGACATCGAAAGCAAATAATTCGATTATGTATTAAAAAGTTTGATTAATCAGCTGATAAACTTTAAATCGAAAGTCACGAAATCTTAAACCTGCTTTATGTTATGTTTAGTCGACACAAGAAGAAAAAAACTACTATGAAAACGAAAATCAATTTTTTTATTTAAAATAAATCCAGTTTTCCGAGATTTCGACTCAGAAGCTTAAGATCAGAAGTTTACTACTTTTACTAATGAGTCAAGGGGTCAAAGCACTTGCCAATATATTTATACTTCAGCAGTAAGCTGATCACGCTTAATGTCAGTCGTTGTTATAATTATCGATTTCCAAATGACCACTGACATATAATTAGCACGAATTTATGAAAATATTAGGAAATCGTTTTAATATTAATTGCTATCTAATGACCCGCAAAATACCTTCTGTACAACTCATAGTGGTCACCAAACCAACAACTGACCAATCGCTTTTACTTTATCTGTGATTCAAATTTATTTATTTTAGTTAGCAAAACTTATTTACGCATCATGATTACTGCTTGTGTAAAAACTGCTCGTCTTGAAACAAAAATCAATTATTCAAAATATATTTTTTGATAAATTGAATTTATTTTTAAATCACTTGAAAGACGATTTATCTGTATCTAAGGATAAGAAGTAATAAAATGAATGCTTATACTTATAACCTCATATTATTAATATAGTTTTCTGGGTGCAAATCGCGTATGCAAATTTCAGGTACAAACAATCACACGTAAAATACATACCTATATGTGAACCATTTTGTGTGTAATGGCGTTATTGCGGTTTTTTTGTACTTCGGGCCTTTATAAGACTTTCGAATAGGAGTTTCGCAAGTTTCGGCTCCAAAGCTCTAAGCTCCAAGCTCGGCTACAAAGACTGCTTTCCAGACTTAGTACCGACCATACTACTATAACATTTTTTCCGATGCAGAAATAGAAGAAGTGACCTTCAACTTTCTAAACTAAGCTTCCAGCGTTGTGCCATTTGGGTTGTCAAAATAATTTAAATTATGTGGTAATATATATACTATTTTTTAAAACTTTATATAAAACGTTATTTTAAAGAAAATACTTAATACGATCTATTAGTTACATTGTAACTTTTTCTACTCAGTGTATAACTCACATAATGTAACCAACACTGGGGATGGGATTTAATAAAACAAAAGACAACAGCATGTTGACACGACATCAGCCGTCTTCGGGGCTCCGATCGCATCTGTCAAATAATGATACTCATTTGTCAAACGGTATCGCGGTACCGCACTTACTACAACAAGGCTCTTTATTATGAGATCAAATATACGAGAATGGTATATGGGGAGAACCATATAAATTTCTCCTGAATGGTGGCTTACAAGCGGATTTAAAACAATAATAAAATAATTTACACTTTAACACTTGAATATGAAATATATGCCGTTATGCTTTCGCCGACACACGGGATCTTTAGGGGGTTTCTTCAAATAAAATTCTTCCAAAAGATATTAATTTATTTTTCTTTCTTCTTCTTATAGTTTTAAATCATATATATTATATTTCACATTTATATTATATTTCACATTTTATCATATTATTTACTTGTGCATTGAAAGGTTATATATGTTCGATATTCCGTATGAACTATGAAAGGTGATATTCCGAGACGTCAGTCGATCGAATCATTTTGTTTTATAAAACAATTTATTTCTTTTTCATTTTAAATTTGAAAATTACGAATGTAAAAAAATAATATAATATAAAAGGTTTTATTATCTTCAAATAAAAAGTTTTAATGCATTAGTGATACATTTATGAATGTATCACTACTATACTTTTTTTAATGACGTATTAAGCAAAAGAGCAAGCCGATCTGATATTTTTTTTGCATTATATTGCAATACTGTTACTTACAAAGATCTGCCACATGAAATGCCTATCTTAGGATTAAAAAGGATTTAATGAGATCCCTTTCATTAAATCCTTTTGAATTTCCTCTCCCTTTGAAGCGTTTGGAGATGAAGAATGTAATGAGAGGGAAGAAGTAAGCAGATTAAGGTGAAACGAGTTGGATCCCTCAATCCCTTACTAAATATAAACGTAAAAGTCCAACATAAACGGTGAGTACCTATACATAAAATAATAGAAAAGTTCATACCGAAAATAAAAATTCAAGGAATGTGTGTCAACACTTTATTTGTCCAAAGTTTTCTATGAAAACACATAAATAAAAATTTTATTATAAAACAATATTTTATCACGAGTTTTAATACAATTTTATTACTACCCCTTCCCAAATATAAATAAGGAACTGTAGCAACTGGCTTGGGAGTCCTTGAGCCTCTCGTCGATCCCGTCATTCTTTTTATATTTTTTCATCAATGTCACACGTGACGCCCGAATGTCATTTTCATACGACGTCAAAAAATGTTTATTAAGACGCGGGGCGTTTTTCGCGATATTAAGGTTTTCCACCAGTGATATATGAAAAGCGATTTGTTACGAGAAAATAACAAGGTGAATACCGAGACAGGATTAAAAGTTAAACCTACAAGAGGGCTGGAAGCTTTTAATATTATTGGCAAATAAAGATGTATTTTTAATTTTCATACCAAAGGTAGGGTCAAAAATTCTATGACAGATAATTCTATGACAAAATTAAAAAAATATCACTTCCCATATAGAAAGAAACTTTTAATAGGGAACAAAGGAGGCACTTCTTCAAGACATTACCTTTACATTGTAAAACTTAACATTCTTAACAATAATTAGATACATATATTGAAAGGTTAGATGACACATATTGTATTAAACAGTCTTGCAATAGAATTTCACTAAATTGTAATTGCTATAAGATATAGCAGTCACAATTTGCAAGAAAATTATTTTTAGTAAATAATTACCTCGCAGTAACATAATATTGTAATAAGATGTATATTATATAATGTAATTTGTATCAACTTTATAATTAAGATAAACACAAAGAAATGGACAAACAGCTAGATTCGGTGCATTTGTAGATTAGACTGAGCTTTGTTCATATCCAGGGAGTCGAAACTAAATAATATTAGAATTGAGAGTCCACTATAAGCCACTGCATATCTACATTTCATAATTTTCTATTCAGCCGCTTTTTAATTTTGTTCCTTTTAATTGTTGAAAAATTACAATATTTAATTATATTGTAAATTAAAAGTTAAATGAGATTTGGTAAAATTCATAAATTTACCGTACTAATATATTTTCATAGACTTCACTGATATTGTGGTGGTCCATTTACATTCTTAAATATTGTGTAACTGCAAGTCGTTTATATAACATCACATAGACCGGTGTTCATATAAAATTATAATTTTTATTAATAACCGATAATGATGATCTAATTGACTCAGTGAGGAAGGTACCGCTTACAGAGTCATTGGTTGCAAGTTCGATACACGCATCGGGATAAATACTTAAATGTATAGCCTACTAATTTGCCTTAGACAAGCGTGGTAGGTTTGTCCAGTCTTTCCGTGTACAAAGTACATCGCATAACTAAGTGACGCATGACCTCAATATATGGTGACGAAATCATAAATTGCAACTCAGCGCAGTCGTCGAACTATAAATGTATCTATGTTAATTATGGCGAGGTCTGTTCCGAGCAGTGATGTATGTACCTATATAGGTTGTAAATAAAAACTTAATATTAAGGATAAAGGATAAAGATACGTATATCTGTATACATTGTTTTAGTTTCTTTTATCATTAAATATATCTGGGACGTACACAGTTACTTTTGTGTATATCTAGAATTGTCGCAGAGACAATGTCGCGTTTCGGTAGTGAAGAGCGGAGTGTGGAAGCGCGGCGGCAACAGCGCGGCAGATGTGCCGCCGGTTGTGATTGTCTTGCCGCGATGATTGATGATCTCCGGCGACGTTTGGATCACAGGGCTACCTACACCATGACATTGTTAATAAAATAAAATCTTACCATATATACGAAAATGAATGTTTGTGTTTTCGTTCCCTATGCGTTCGCGTGTTGTTCATCCGATTGCGATGAAAATTCGTATAGTTATTATTGGCATTTGCAGTGAGAGCTTCTGACATAGTACCATCAACGCCAACATGTACATACCTACTCACCCATACATTAAAATATGTTTGTTATTTAGATTGTTTTGCATAGCAATGGTTTGTATAGAGATACTTGATCATAGACATATTATTTTTTAAATTTACCCTCTATTGAAAAATGAATGTAACCCGGGCAATGCCGGGTGCTGTTGTTCATCATAGCGTAATAAAGTATATACTTGTATGTTGGTTTGAGTTCGCGAAATTCGAAGGGATTTTTCTGATTTTTCTTGTCTTGTCTCAATAGGTATAGGACTAAAAATCAAAGACTAAATAAACTAAACCAAAAGAACCCTTGAGGTGACAGAGTCCCATCTACTGATGTACTTAAGCAATGTCTATCTAAGATATAAAACTAAATTTTAATCCCCAATTCGCCCGCTATACGTGGGGATTACGGCAAAACTCTTCCGATTTGGAGGGAAACTAAAATCCAGCAGTTGACTATTACAGCTATAGTAAAGTCGAAGCAAAAGAGTACACCTTCATAATATATCTTAAATATGATTTCCAAACTATTAAAGAAGTAAACATATTTATTACTAATATTATTTTGATTTTTTTAAAAATGGACATTAAAATATACTGTTATATTTATTTGGTAAATAATATTGAACTTCTGATAGTATAACAAAGATTAAATAAACCCAAACAGTTTAAATACATTGAAAACAGTAAACAAAGTGATTAGTACACCGACTTCTTTTGTTAAATATAATAAGATAAAAGATAAGCAGTTCACAGTTGCTGTTTTAAAATATGGAATAGTTAAAATGAAGTTAAGGACGTAGGGATGGTTAATCCCCATTGTAAATGCTGATTGACATCTCCTTATTGCACCCTTCTATTTATTGCTGACTCCACCCACTAGAGGGATTTACAATAGTCTTTAATATTATGTTATTGATGCATATGATGCATCTTTCGTCCGATTCGATATTTGTTTTTATTATTAATATAAATAAATAAAATTTATTTTATATAAGCTGTTTTCAGAAAATATACATATATTAAATATAATAAATATGTTATTTGGTATTAATCTCATTTTGTTCGCGGAAAGGAATTAAATTTAGAAGTGGTAGAGTCACACTGCAATGGCATATTATTTGTCTGTAGCATGAATGAGCCGACTCGCCTGGGGAGGTACCACATTCCCGCAGAAAACCGGCATACGAGTGGTAGTTTAGCCACCGCGCTTCGTTAGGTAAGCGGTTGAGTGAGGTGAGGCCCAATCCCGTATCCTCTCTTCCTCAATGACACTTTCCTTAAAATGTCGGTAACGCTTCAATACTGCCTATGGAACTGCGGGTGTCTATGAGAGGCGTTGATTGTTTTTCATCAGGTGAGACGCCTGCTCGTTTGCTTCCTATCCCATAAAAAAAATTCAATTTAACCAATTATTATATTATAATTAAATAATTTGTTTATCGGTTTAGTGGCAGCCCTACGCTACTATTCAACTCACGTTTATTCAATATAAGCAAACTCTAGCGTAGCGTAGGCCACAGTAACAGTTCTTTGCCGAAATATTCCACATTCGTCAACAGCTACCCTGGCAATGATTTTTAAATATATATATATAACACGAAATCCTTGTACGGCAACTCTAGGTTGATGTAAATATCTTAGAGTTCAAATTTATTATTAAGAGTAAGATTCATTGTATGAATATATGACTATCCGACAAACTCTTACCAAACTTAAATGGTAATGGGCTGGACTAGTGTTCTTTTTATGGAAGGAAGGCTAACGAACGTGTGTGTTGCCTGTTAGAAAGCTAGCAAAGTCGCCGATAGAAATCCGCAGCTATCTTTAGCTCAATTTCATTTGGGGATGAATTACTTTTATAAATTCGATTTTATTCCATTTTACCCAAATACATCACCGAAATATTAGTTAATAACAATAATGAAAGGCTATATGAGTATTTTCAGTTCATATTTCAGCAGAAAGACGCCATCTGTCCGGCATTGGGATTATTACGACGTCTTGAGCGTAAGGCTTCTGAATAAAAGTTGTGATCGAGGAAGAAAAGTTTGATTACATTCCTATTTTATCATTTAAAGAAATATAATAATTAAATTTAAATAACGAAAACTTTTACACTTAAATCTTGATATTAAGTTTTGTGATCTTTCTAATGGTTGCTTCCAAAGTCTTTTAGCTAGTTATATCTGAGGTTACTAGATGGCGTTAAGATTTAAAAAGAAATAGATAATTAATACACCTATGTAATTTAATATGTCCTTTTAATATATAATTATGGATATAATTTATTCACGCAATATCTATTTTATTACATACTGTTATCGTCGTATTGCAGAACACACAAAACTTTTGTCTTTTTCTTCTCGTCTTATTTAAAAAGCTACTACAATGGACTGCTTGTAAAGAAAGCAAAGAAATTAAATTAAAGCCAGCTGACGAAGTTGAAAGTTAATGAGGATCACAATTTTTGAAAAATGCATCGAAGCCATGAACCTTGAATTTTATTGAACTTTTGATGAGATTCAAAAGTTATTCTTACACACAAAAAACTGACTTTTAATTTTAAGAAACCAACCATAAGTTATTTATTTAGATTTGATAATACGACTGAATAAACAGTATATATTTAAATAGTGCTTATTCATTATTTCAGATATTTATTTGAAAAATATTTGTATAATTGTTTGAATGATGCAAGTATAATGTAGGTTACATGTCCATATAATAAATACACGTAAATATTTCTGTGTTTGAACTAGATAAATCTGAATATCTGTAAAAAATATATTTTTTATTTACATATGAGAGTAAAAAATAAAAATAAATTGTTTTTAATATTTTCCTATCATGCAGAAAGTTTTGCTATTTTATTGTGTCTTTAAAAGTTAATTAGTCAAATGATATCTATTAAATAGTAAATATATGGACCAGCAATCGCATGACCTATTACATTTAATTGTTCATTAGATCAGTGATTAAATGTACTATAAACTTAAAGTATAGAAGCGCTCGTTTTCTAGTTGTGTTTGATCTCGCCTACAAGTGATACTGTACCAGTATTATTTAATTTCGTGAGTATCATTTTGTTATATTTATACAAAAATTTCTTAGCTATCCCATCGTTGTTAGTAACTTCATGTATCATATCATATTGTGTTTAAATTAAAAAAAGAAAGTTAAGATGTTCTCAAATTTCTCTAATAATCAAATTTTATTATTATTTTTTTAATTATTTTATTTTATATGAAATATTAAACATAGGTATGTTGCTAGTGCATTTCAAAATAGGTGAATGTCAAGGCCCAAAAATAATATTGAAATAAAAAAAGAGATATTTACTTAGAATTATTATTTTTTCCAATTTTAGGAATTGTACTATATTTTTGTTGTCATGAGCCTCTTTGAGTTTTTTTTTTCTTTGGGATAGGAGGGATAATAATAAATAAACAAGTGTGTTGTCTGATAAAAAGCAATTGAAGCCGCATCTGCAATACTATAGGCATTACAGAACGAGAACTGTGGGTTTTGAAAATTATTAATGGTTAATCTCTTAAATTTTTATTATTTAGATATTAACACAGTGTATGCATATAAATTGTATTATATTTTGACAAAGTTCTTATATTGCTTTTATGTTAGGTTACAGAAAATTGTATATACTACCTTAATGCTTCTGCTCTGAAATCTACATTATGGAATACCATTTTGAATGATTTTGCTCGCTATTTTACAGTTAAATTCAAGAATGAAGTACAATATTCTACATATCCTGACTTGTGAATATAAATAGTTTGGTATTCGTTAATATGCCGATAAATATACACATACATACCTACACACATTATATTATTAGAGCTAATCCACCCATACTGCAATAGATTTGTGTTACGCCATATGATTCTGAAATTTTCCTCATTTCAGCCGGAATACTACACTTTCCTTAAAAGACGGCAACGCTTTCGCGCTGCCTATGGCGCTGCGGATGTCTTTGGGCGACGTTGATTGCTTTCCATCAGGTGACACGCGTGCTCGTTTGTCTTCCTAATTCATAAATACATATATATATATATATATATATATATATATATATATATATATATATATATATATATAATCTGGTAAAAATTTTAATTCCAATCTAAAGTTTGTTACTGTGAAAAGATGAATCTACCTACGCCGTACATCATACACTCGAACCTCAGACACATTTTTTATACTTGTTGAATAGTTATTTTTTGTAAAAATCTAAATAACATTTGTCGAAATGTATTCTTTAAAAACAAAGTTAGTGATAAATAATAATAATTAAATTACTTCCATAACACGTAAACACCCTAATGATGTTATTTAGTCATCGAAGTCTCTTCTACTTTGCTAATTACTAGTGCAAAGCAAAAAGGGAAGTATAAAATCGCGCCCCATCATCATATAATAATTAAACACGGTTGAGCTTTCACTGTGTACGTTGTGTTAATATTTAAATATAAATTATAAATCGTACTTCGCGATGTCAGCATCGACTTCAAATTCAACGCCACCACTTGCGTCCCACGTATTCTGTTCCAAAGATACCGGCAACAGTGGACAGTGGGTGCAGGAGGGTAATAAAAGTGATGCGGTTCTCTCGGCAACGGTAATTTCCAAATATATTATATGTATATATTTTTAAATATGGTTATATTTCTTTTGATTTTGAAACTTGAATTTAAACAATTCAACCTATACGTCGTTTATCTACGTCTATCTACCGGTACATTTAAGAACTGTTAATAGAACTAAGGTTTTCTCATAATTTTGAAAAGGTTCTCTTAGATCAGAGGTGAGCAACCTTTTTAAACAAAGGGCCAATTTAAATTTTAAAATTTTTTGGCGAGCCGCACATAAAGTAACACTTATTAATAATTTATTTCGGTTTAGTATGTACTACCCTTTTATTATAAGTAATTTTATAACAATATATTGATTAGAGAAAGTCGATAAAATAAATTTAATTTTAGAAATGCTTGGCGGGCCGCATAAACATGTTTAATCGGCCGCAAGCGACCCGCGGGCCGCGTGTTGCTTATCCCTGTCTTGGATTGTATGTATTTAAATAGTAGGTGAAAATATTCAAAGTTTTATAATTTGTAATAAATATTTGACTAACTATTTATATATAATGTGACACGTAAAATAGAAAAAGTAAATGTAAAACCACTTGAAGTTAATTGAAGTATATTTTCTTTACAGTCCGTGCCGTGGAGCGATACATCTTACAAACTAATTCCAGTAACAAGCTGCAATCATTCTATCAATGGACGTGCCAACCCTAAGATTAATATAATTAACAATCAACCATATTATCATGGGCAGATCTTTAATACTTCACCATATATTAGCCCCGTGTACGAAAGAAGTGTTTCCAATCATGCTACCACCTACTGCAGTAATAATGGTGAGAGAGGCCAGACATATATTCATACTATTCCCAATGCACAACATTACCAACAAAATGGGTCCAACATCGTGCATGGTACTGGAAACACGTGGATTAATCAAGGCAACACAGAAAGATATATCTCGAAGCCCGCGCACTCTAACGTAAAATCTACCAATGGCGGCGTAAGAAAGCCTAAGCGTATAAGAACTGCATTCACAAGCCCACAAATGATGAAGCTAGAGCAAGAGTATACCCGAACCAGATATCTGGACCGCAGCCGTCGGATAGAGCTAGCAGAATTACTAAATCTTAACGAGCGCACTATAAAAATTTGGTTCCAAAACCGACGCATGAAAGAGAAGAAAGATAGAGCTGAGAACTATGACGATTCAGAAGAAACATCAACAACAAGATCTTCTCCGGACATGAGTTGCAGTGTGATGCCATCTTTTATTCAGAATCAATTTACGTCTGTACCTAGTTGTACTTTTAATGTGGAAGATATGTACGCGACTCAATATCCAGTAACTTCTTCACCAATGATGATGCCCCAGTTAAATTTAAATATGATACGAAACACACAGAATACATTGATGAATGATAGTCCAATTTATGTTCTGGGAGAAAATGCTGATATTCAAAATAAGTTCGATTACCAATCCATTGTACCGATGTGTAGGAACAGTGTGCCAGATTCCGTGCCAGATTCTACCACCCAGCCAGATACTTCAGTACTTATCGTTAAAAGTGAAACCAGCGAACAAAATTGGGATTTATCGTGGATTAGGAATATTCAAATGGAAGATAACATGTAATTCTTTGAAAAGTACTTAAAAGAGTGCAAATAATGACAAATAAATTAGAATATAATATTTGTTTATACAAAAAAAAAAAACTTAAGACGACAGTGTACCAGGTTCTCTAGATATATACAGTTAGAAAATACAGTTCATTATCTGTAACTATTTATCAATTCATGTTTAATATTATGCAATAAATTATATTGTGAATATATTATATTAATTGTTTTTATTTTATATTAAAAAATCTGTAGGTCTTTATCTATGTATAAATTTATTTAATTACTATATACAAACAAAAAAATACTATATAAAATTTAAATTATTATATTGTACTTATTCATCTTGATTTAGAATTAATTATATTTTATATTAAATAAAAATAGTTTAAACCATATTATATTAATCCATTATAACTCCCTATTTGTTATTATTTTAACTTGTAGAGAAGCAATACAAACTTATCTAAGGAGATATTTTTTTTAAGTGTGTTGTTTTTTGTACTACCAAAAATTATTAAAAATATATTGTATTAACACGAGAAATAAAACTATAATATTTTAATGCAAAAAGTAGAACTTACTGAAAATTCTATTAGACGATAAATTATTATTAGTACTGAAAATAAAAAGATTAGTTTAGGCTAGTAATAAATGAAGATCAGTCTATTAATGTGAAATTTCATTGACTTTAAACATTTTTACTCTGATTCAAAAGAAACTAATTAACGAGCAATACACACACATACACACACACAGTTATTTTATTCCCTTCCAACTGCATGATAGACGATTTGTGACTGAGACTGGCTGCATTTCAGACTAGGTGGAATGTCGCAGGATGCTTATGAGATGATATTTCCTCTTCTCTGCTTGATTTGCCTGTTACCTGAAACAAGAATTTTACAACGTAAATATCATTTGCCATACTTGTGACATTATTTTATCTTCATTTAAGCCCATAGACATATAGCTAAATATTACAAATTAATAAAATGCTTGAATCTGAAAGCACCACTTTTCCAGTTTCCTGCTGCTTTTATGCTATTCAAACACACATATGACAAACATTATATATATAATGCAATATATATATATATATATATATATATATATATATATATATATATATATATATATATATATATATATATATATATATATATATATATATATATATATATATATATATATATATATATATATATATATATATATATGTAGGGTATAGAAATGTTGGATCCTCTACTAACCAAACACGTGGCCATTGCGCCGTTTTTTACATAGATCATTTATCGCCAATACTGGGCACGAAGCTTTCACACTCTTGAATGGACATTCACCACCAGACTTACCCAAGATGAATCGGCGGGATACCCAGACCTGGTATAAATAGCTGTATAGACCTTACATTTATTAAGATAGATAGATAGATATACTCTTTATTATACACCAAAAATAAAGTTATACAATTATTGATTGTAATATTTATATAAAAATGGCGGTCTTATCGCTAATAGCGATAACTTCCAGACAACCGTAAGATGGACACAATGTTAAAAAGATAAATTGATGTAGGTTGGTGATCTATTATTTTTTGTTGGTTTATTACACTACTTTGTTTTGTACAATATTCATACCTTTCAAAAAAAAATTTCTCACTGCTCACTATTGTTTTATAAGAAAATTGTGCAATAAGTCACGCTTTTGACCCACTGATTTATACTGGATATTATTTCAGTCAGTCAGAGTTTTATTAAAATAAATAAAAGCACCACTCCAAAACATAAATTAACAGAAAAATTAGATTAGAATAAAATATATGTAAACTTTAAGATTAGAAAAAATGTTTGTCGTGTTTTATGTGTACAATAAAGTATAAAATATAAAAAATAAATAAATATATAAATAAAAATTTTCTGTATGTATGTGGGCAAAAAAGCGGCAATAACCCAATTACTGATGAATTACGCTTACGAATACACGAGGTCGTGGGTACGCTTTATTATTTTTTAATACAAGCGGTATTCAGGTAAGTTGACATAATTATGAAGAATTCTAATAACAATTAAAATCATTGCAAGTCAAGTCTTGTTTAAAAAAATGGAAAACAGCGACAGCCATAGTTGAAAGCCACAGAACGTATAAATACATTCTTTAAATTTTAACTCTTACGAGTTTTTCTGACCTTACCTAGTACCGAAAGGAGGTGTGTTAATCAAATAATGGTACAGCAATAATACACGAAAGAGGGAAAGTGGATTTTATTGAGTTTCTATTTCTTTTTAATAAGATTTTTAGTAAATAATTATGCGTTTGAATATTGACTAGAAACTACTTCCGCCCCATATTATTCAGTAAGTGTTTGACATGGTAGATTTTCAGTTATGAGAGTGATTTAATTACTGAAAGCTTTTTTGTTTTCGATGCGAACTTATTAAATAAGTAAAATCGTACTTAAAATGGCTTTTAAATAACTATACATGAATTTGTTTAAATACGGAGCAGCCGTGCAAAGTTAATTAATACATATTAAGTTTAATGCGAAAGCAAAAAAAAATATACAGCGTTATGAACTGACAGATTTAATAAATAGTTTTACTATTAACATGCTATAAGACTATAATTAAATAACCCTTTAATATATTTACCTTCTTGTTGTCACAATGTAGTAACTCTTATATTACCAGAATTGTAAATATATCTGCGTTAATAGATATAAAATTGTAATGAGCTAACAATCTAAACTAATATTTATTAAAAGCAGATAGTGTTAAACTATTAGTGATCATATGATTACATAATTACAAATTAAAGTTTATATTGTTGGTGAGTGATTAATTAATGCTCTTAAAATGACGCGTATATATAGGACTTAATTATTTAACAATATCCAGTCCTATGATGTGTTCATTTAAGTAAAGTTTAGTTTTTGTATTTTATATAATTATTAATATTATTATAAAGTTATTGAACTGAATAAATATATCAATATTATTATAACGAATGAAATATAGATAATCGATGGTAGAATAATGGACCCTACAAATACCACTGTAAGTTTTTAATTATTTATTATTATTATTACTTAAGTTATTAAATTTAATTACTTATGGTTGAAAGATTAAGGGTTAAGCTAATTTTTAAATGAATAAATATGCAGCAACGTACATTTACTGCAACAGGTTACTCGCCTGTTTTTTTTTGTTTTAAACATTTGTTTGAAACATTGATTTTAAATTTTATTTATATTTAATTTGCATAGGCTTAAATAGTATTTAATTCATTACAGATTTTTAACAATTTTATATAGGCCCGGGTATTAAAACTAATATTTTGTATTCACTACGGTACAGTTCGGCTCGTGTCCGACTAATTGTTTATCCTCCATTTTTTCTGGTATGTAAATTATAAAATCATCATAATCATCAACATTATCGTCATCCTCAGACGCTCCTACGATAGTTTTTTGTTAGATATGGGCCTTCCATAAGGCATGATCTTCGGTCATCCAATCTTCGGTTACGGGCATACGGTTTCTAGTTACTGGATAGTTTTTTTATAGTGTGTAATAACATGGCGCATAAAACACTAAAGAGTAGATAAAATTATTATTCAAAATTTATCGAATAATTTTTTTAAAACCAGAATGAGAAATTGAAACTTTTAATATTACTTTTATATATTTTCTTTTCCAGTATTTATCGAAATTATTATATAAGTACACTATAATAACTTACTAATACCTTCTAGGTTGGAACTACACCTAATCAAGATCTCAATATGAAAAATGAAAAAAGATATAGAAGTGCCTTCACAACTAATCAAATAAGATTTCTAGAAAACCAGTTCCGGTCATTTCCATACGTTGGCGTGATAAATCGTAAAGAAATAGCTAAAGTATTGAATATTTCAGAAAAAGCTATTAAAATATGGTTTCAAAATCGACGAAGGAAAGAAAAGAAAGATGTCATACACAAAGAATTACATTATCATGGCCAAAATAAAGTTAATGCGATAAAATTTGTTAATGATCAATTAAATTATTTAAGTACTTTGCAACAATCTAATGACCACAGTCCAAATTCCATGGCATCACCAATTACTTCAACGACACATTTCAATGAATTAAGTGTTGATAGTTCGATTACAAATAAGGAAAAAATCTTGAAAATAACCACGCCAGTACAATATGAAAATAATAGAGGAAAATATAAGTACGACGAAGGAACCCGTCGTTTCAGGAGTAATGTTGCAAGTGATTGTGCTAAAAATACGCAGATTTCGAATGGTTTATCAAAACAATTAACAACTAATATGATGAAGACTGAAGATAAAAAAATAATTAAAACCGAATGTTTTCATCATGTAAGGAAAAACTTGGAGAAAAGCTTAAAATCTAATAAACAACCGAAGATGCTACAGCATGACACGTACCAAAACTTGAAACAACAAAATATACACAATCATAAATATCCCAGAAATCTACAAGTGCCTTCAGGATATGTTTCGTTTATGACAAACAAATCGTACCCTCAACCCTGTGTGCCAACTGGAAATATTCTTTTGACACCAGTTACGTCGTGCACTCCTTCGCATACGTCTACTTTTATCTCTATACCAGATCACCATAATAAGCGTTATCAATTAATACCACATTCAGTAAAACTTGAGACACCAAAATATTGTAACTGTCATATGAATCAACATGATACTTCGGTTGCTTTCACTTATCACAAGCCTCAAGCACAATATCTAATTGCGGTGCCTATGTAAGATTTAGAGTAACATAAGCTGTTAATTATTATTATTACATTAGAAATCAGTTTATTCTGTTAATATTAAATAAATATTCCATATTTTTTATTTATATGTCATAAAGAATACACGATTTATTAAAAACATTGTTTTATTTTATAAAATATTTTTATTTTTATAAAGATTTTAAACATAATTTGTTATCTTCTTATCATGGTATATTTTCTAAATCCTTATATGGCTATTAACATTAACTTTAGAATTATAATTCTATTTACATAACTTCACACTTTTACACTGTCAATTTCTTTAGTAGTTATAATACATCATGTTAATATAATAATTTACCTAATGTAGAAAAAAAACATAAAACAAATATCAAAAACGTAAATAGAAATTAGTAAAGTTGAATTATTTGTAGAAAAGAATAAAATCACAAGACAGTAAAGATAAATTATTTATAAAATTATAAACAGAATTAGATTAACAGTTTCGCCGCTTAGGTTGTTCATTGAAAACCCTACTTATAATTTATTATTTAATAATATAAACCATTTAAATAATCTCATTAGTATTAACATATAAATATTCTTATTTACTTACAGCTAACCTACAATTTTTTCAGATTATTAAATTAACTTAAACGCTTATGTAAAATATAAATTGTGTGTGGTTATAAACCTTTGATTTATAATAATAAACTTTAATTATAATATTCTGTTAAAAAGGTTTAAGGTAGTCTTTCTTCTTACAGAATACACTTTCAGTTATTTGAGTTGATAATATTGATTAATATGGGATCCACACTGTTCAGATTCTGTATAAGGATAATATTGGGTAGGATAAACGTTATTATCACTATAAAATGATGAAAAATTGGGTAAGTTGTTCCAGGTAATAGGGTAAGCTGTCTGCTGATATGAAAGTTGGTTCTGTATTTCTTCCTTTTGATAATCGTTCTCACTACAATGGTATGAATTAAAATGATTTAAATACATGTCTGTTGTGTTAATTTCACTTGTACTATTCCCTGGTAACGATGCGGCATCAGCGTTCCACTCATTTGATGAATCGCTCGATTCAGAGGATTCTTTTTTTTCCTTCATCCTTCTGTTCTGAAACCAGATTTTAATGCATTTTTCCCCAATACCTAAATATTCAGCCAGTTCTCGGCGACGATCTCGATCAATGTATTTCGTGTGGGAGAATGATTTTTCTAATACCTTCACTTGCTCTGTCGTGTACGCTGTACGGTGACGTTTGTTTTTCTTTTTTATAGTTCTGGTTATGTTCGTATCTGCAAATATTATATTTATTGTATCATAAAACCATTAAAATTTTAACTGTACAAGATAAAATTAAAATTATGCAGATTAAGAATTATTATTATTAAATTTATTTTTATGTATATATTATTTTGTAAAATATGAAAATTTTATTTTAAAATAATTTTCTACCTTTAAGTTTAAGTTTTTGCTCCTTTGGCCATACGTTTATGAAAGGTTTATTGTCCCAGCAGTGAAACTGAAAAGTATATTCAGTTATATTTACAATCAAATTTATTTATTTCATATTAATATTATAAAATATTTCTTATATAATCAAATATTAAATTAAAAGTATTGCTACCACACATGGGTTTTAAAAATTCAATAATATAAAGCAGAGATCGAATTAAATTCTTACCTCATTTGTTTGAATGAGAGGGGTAATTGTTGTCGTCAATACGTTATGAAACATTATAATAAATCTTTACTGGAATATATTGTATATATTTTAAACACGACATACGATTACGAGCACCGTTACAAACTGATCAATTATACGGAATAAACATATGTCAAATAAAAATATAATATACCCTCATTTTAACTTACTTTAAATAGACTTCATTGTTGGACTGTTTCTACAAGATACTTTTTTTTTTATAAAAGAAAAAAGTTGTTGCAAATTTTTTAATCAAAAATAGTGAAAAATTATATGGTATGTCAATATATTTATATATATCCGTATTTGCCAGTCTGCATAGAACAAGCAAGGAGGGTTATTGTACGTTCTTCCAAAAATAGGGAGGACTAACATAGATTAACATAAACTTTAGAATTAGAATTATTTAATTACCCGGGATTATAATATCTTTCTGTATGTATGTATTTATAAACGTTCAAAGAGAAGAAGCTGGTAATTGGGAGCTATATCTGTTAAGCTTTTTTTAAGTTAAATTTTTTTATAACCCAGTTTGGTCTTACCTTTCAGATAACTGAAATTGAACGTTGCTCTGTGGGATGAGGACGCCAAAATGTGCTTTGAGATATATAATGAATTTAACATTATGTACATACATGAATCTCGTTTGCCCAAAATAGCTACAGTTTGTTTGTTCGCTTATTTCACTTTTTATATGTAGAATAATTAAACTAATTTTACAAATTAAATTAACATATAAATAATTAAACTAAAAAGTTTTTTTTACTTATTTTAATTAAACTAATTAGCATTCCTTATTACCGTTGTATTGTTTTCTTGTAATAGGATTAAACTAGTAGCCGGCCAAAAATAAAACTAATAACAAATAACGGCTGGAGGGGGAAATTCTAATAACAAAGTATCCTATATAAGGGTTAAAGAATTGGCTAATGATCACTTTTACCCAGTGCAATCCAGAGATGTTTCCGTGCTATCAGAGTGCAGGTGGCGTGCCATCGATGCTTCATATTAGCGTAGCAAATGACAACTCATCACCAAATCCGAGTGATTTGGAGTGCTCTTATGTACGTATTTGACTTTTTGTTTTAATTTTTACCATATTGGGTAATCATATCATATTAAATAAATATATTTTATTCAGATGTATTCTCAAACGTATCAAGATTTTACGGCGCCCTGTACTGACTCATCGTACCCAAATGAAGTCTTTCAAGATGGTAATCAATTGCAAGAACAAATTGTATATAACCAGGTATAAAATTTTAACATTTTGAGATTTCGATTTACTGAAATATATAACTTTTGGTTGAATGTTTTAATAGATTGGTGCTGTTTATAAATTCTTGTTTTTGGGATATAAGTACAATTTGATATATTTATTAGTTTCATTGATATATTTATCCCTCCATACATGTTCACACATGTAACACCTTACAGTTAACCCTACGCCTCACTACTTAACTTTTGCATATTTTTAATGACGACCTAATTGTTTCAGTGGCGAAGTTACCTTATTTAGTGACAATGGTCGTGGGTTCGATTGTCGCATGGGAATAATATTTGGACTACAAATAGTTATTCCAAGTCTGGGTGTTTGAGAAAGGCGGTGGATTTAATTTCCATTCCTTTTAGGTCCGTGTCTCTATAGGCTATTTAATAAAATTTGATTGAAAATCCCAATTTTTAGTTTTATTTGCAAAGGGGTATATATGTATTTACTTATACGATAGCCACAAGAAAGCTGTAGGATGAACGATATTAGTGTACTATTCTTTATATGTTTAAGATAAATGAATGGTTTTTGGGTCACTCGACACCTTACTCATTGTATAAGTTTGCGAGCGATACAAGTATTAATTTAGAGCAAATATTTATTTTTAATAACCTAATATACTATCACAACAGGATTTAAATACATTTTTAGGATATGATTTAATCCTAATATTATCAATTAGAAATATTAAATATTAAAATTCGTGTTAAAAATAGCTGACATCTGCTAAGTCGGAATAGATATTGGTAAATACGGACTAAT
Source organism: Baronia brevicornis (assembly GCA_031353405.1). NCBI lineage: Eukaryota > Metazoa > Arthropoda > Insecta > Lepidoptera > Papilionidae > Baronia > Baronia brevicornis. The sequence continues at coordinate 21,975 of JASFAT010002243.1, forward strand.
GACTATATGCAGTATGCAATAAAGAGTGATTAGATAATTAAATAGTGATTACATTAAAATTTTGGAGAATAATTATGACAAATATAATGTTACCTATGTATGGAATTATATTATATTCCTTATTACTTTTCTTAAACTTCAAAATAAATTATCCGGCACATTTCTTTTACGAACTTAAGGGCGAAGGAGAAAACGCCTTTTAACTGGAAAATTAGGAATCCACTACTTTGCAGTGAACATTAAATAACTATTTTATCATTTGATTTTTGATTAGCCAATGTTCCGATTAGTTTTATATTTTAAATCCAATTTCAGTGCAAAGTTAAACAAAATATGATTTCTATAAAAGTTCTCAATTATTTACTTACAGGTCAAAGATTCACAACAAATAGTTGATAGAGCATCGCTAGTCTTATCGACTAAACAGGTAGCTCGATGCAATGCACATTTTTTAAAGAACCACCATTTAAAATCAAAATGGTTGCATACAGGAGGAGCGCAAATGCTAAAAAATGTCCCGTCGACGGTGCGAGCTGAAAAGGATAGTGAAAATATTTCTCGTAAGTAACAAATATATTTTTACAACTCAATTGGCGCAATGTATAGATATTCGCTTTCGCAGCCAAGATTCATGGGCTCTATTTTCATATGGTGATAAATAATTTTATGCCTCACAAATAGGTCTTATGATGTTTCCTTATGGTATTTATGTCTTACCGCATTCACAAATCAGAAGGGAGTCCAATATCATTGAAGTATATAGGCGGTTTCCTTGTAAATTTGCTCATACTCTTAATTATAACCTATTTCACATTTTAGGGTAAAAATTTTAATTATTTCTAAGGTAAAAGGTATCTAATTCATCTTTACAGTGACTCCGAAAGCAGTAATTTTGCATTGAACCAATTAGGAAGTCATTATTTTTATAATAATTAAATATTTTTTAATTAATTTCAAATATACAAAACGTTTTGATCTTTTTAATTTTCAGGGCGGCGTTGTTGGATTGACAGTCCTAAAGGTGTTTCAAAACGAAATCGTCGAACTGTTTTTAGTACAGAACAAGTGCTAACTCTAGAGAAGATTTTTAAAAAGAAACAATACATTAGCCAACAGGAACGTCAAGCTTTAACGAAAATACTGCATATTAGTGATCGGGCTATAAAAATATGGTTTCAGAATAGACGCCGATTATCTAGAGATAATGATCTACTCACTAATTACCAATCAGATTCTTCTGTTGAAGAAAATAGCCAATACTTAACATTAGATTATGTAGAATCGAAAGTAAATGAAGCGGATGAATTTGGATATGTTACTCTCGATGATAGAGCAATGTCAGACCTGATAAATGTGATAGATTCACTTTTATCTGATGAAATTGACTTAGATCTTAGAGAACAAAATGAACAAATACCTGTGGATAGCAGTATGTACGAACCTATATCACCAGTGAGTTTGCAAGATAACGAAGAAAATAATTCCGATATATCTCAGTGGCAGCCATTTGAACCTGAAGAGGTTCTAAGAAATTTATTTTGGGTACAAGGATCTGTTAATATTTAATGTGAATTGACATTACGATCAAATTACTTAAATTAAAAATAATGCTACGAGCTGAGGTTCGGGGATCGGAAAAATGAAATCGGCCACTAATTACTTAGCTAGTATTATTGACTTTAAGTTTCTCTTCTCTTCACTTTATTCCCACATTATCTCCCATATTTTCTTCCGTATTAAACTTTTAATAAACTCTCTCTTGATGCACCATCACCCCTTTCTATAGGTAAAACGATTGAAATTTCTAACATTCCCAAAATTCGAAAACATTTCAGCAATTGTAAAATGTATTCTTTTCTAGACATCGTATTGTCTCTTTCGCAGCTATTTTATATTAACTGTTCATGTCACGCATTGACGGACGTCTTGTTACTACTTACTATTTTTAAAAGTTGTAATGACTTGCTTGACCAGGAATGACTTATTCTAAAACTTATTCTAAGACTTATATTAAAACTTATTTTGAGATTTCAAAATGAGTTTTAATAATTTCATAAAAAAAATAGATTTTCGTATGTCTTACGCAAAAATAACTTATTACTTGTGTACTGTGTGTTTTTTAACTTACCATCACCTATTAAAATATTGTTTAATTATTTTGAGATGTTAAAATTCAAAAATATTAATATGTTTATAAGCAAAGTAAAAAAAGATTCCTGTTATATTATATTATGTAAAATATTTGAGTATGACATAAAACATCTCTTTATTTCTAAGTTAAGTTTTATATGTACATATATTAAGTGTCAACACATGATGCTTGCTATACACACTTATAATTTTGTATAATATCACAGAAAAATATATAAACAGGTATTAATATTTTTTTGTTTTATTTAAAATTTCACAATTATGCTTTAAATGACTAAAAGTATTACCAAATCACACCTTTAACCTAATTAAGTATAAAAGTAGCTTTATTGTTTTACAACTAACTATCAAGCAAATTGTTGATAAAGTTATATCTAATTCTATAAGCTAGTAGTTTACAAAGATATGTATGATGAGTATTTGCCGGTAGTAGTAGTACTACTTGTTTGTTGGCTGCCTGCTTCACTTGACGACAAATATGGAAAATAGGGATCTTGCGATAGTGGCAATGTTGTCATCGTTCTTGAATGTAGCCCGCACTCTTCGTACGTCGGAGTGGACATTGATGGTAAGGATGTGTTCAAATTATAAGCATCATTGGTTGGCGGATGCATGACGACGCTGTTAGAAAGTGCATTATAATACGAGGAGTTATTTGAGTATCGAGACATATCATCGCTTAGTTTTAAGTTGATACCGTTTGGCACGTAACTGTCTGAGGCCAGCGACGACAGCACGTTAGAATTCGGTTGCAGTGAATCATCGTTCGTGTAACGATAAACTTCGGACATCGGTGAGTAAGCAGCCCTACTTGTCCCTGCGGCATAGTACGATGAATAAGATAAATTCGGAGTATACGATGGTAACTCAATTGTACTTTGAGGTCCTTTGATCACAGTTTTAATCGAGTTGATTGAAGCAATATTTGTTGGCTTTGAAAATGTATCGTTCGAAGCGGCATACATTTTATGGTGACCTGCGTGGCTATCTGTGAGTAATCGTCGATGCCGGTCATGTCCGCCACAGCTTCTTCCATGGCTCATCTTATGGTCTTGACTAGGTGACATTTCTTTCGAACTCGATGGGCTACTGTCATCTACAGACGACGATGGTTTATTATGCTTATTGTCTTTTTTATACTTCATTCTTCTATTTTGAAACCAAATTTTTATTTGACGTTCTGAAAGTTGTAAGTAATTGGCAAGTTCGATCCGCCTCGGTCGACAGAGGTAGCGGTTTTGATGAAACTCATTTTCTAATTCCACTAGTTGTGAGCTTGTGTAAGCTGTACGAGCGCGTTTAGTGAATCCTTTCTGATATGACGTCTCTAAAGACATTTCTGGAAAAAATGTTTTTGTTAATTATTGAAGAATGAACTTTAGTTTCAAAATGCTAGAAAATAAACTATGTCTTACCGTTAGATAGAGACGATTCTGAACTGATGGCAGGATTATTTAAAGGAGCAGGTTTATCCCATGTAGTATTCTGAAACACAATGTAAACTAATGTCACACACACAGTAAGTAAATGTACGTCTAACTTCTTTTATGCTTAGCTAAACAATAAGGTATTCTCAACATATTTCTTAATTACACCTATCGGTGACCAAATTAAAGTATCATTAAAATTCCGGTTATTGTGCGGTAAATCACAATTGTGGCCGGAGTTTTATTTTAATATTAAAGTGAGAATATTGTGTCATATGTCGTTAGCTTTAAGGTTGAATATACTTTAATTAGTTTTTACCTGTCTGGGAAAACTGGATTCATGCAACTCATTTACTTCTTTTCCAATATCTTTTACATCACCGTCTAAGTTGCTTCTATGGTGACATCCAGCAGGTTCATTAGTTGTATAATTTCTACTGAAGTCAATTTGAACATTTGGTACTGTAAATATATTGTCATTTTTGTTTATGCATTCATCTGATGGCATGTCTTCGGCGCCAGACCCATAATTGTTATTGGAGCTATTACTTATATTCTCATAATTCGATACTTGATAACCATATCTAGCGTCTAATTCTTCCGTGGCGTTGGTTGCGGCATAGGATTGATGGAGACCAAGAATATCTTGAATACTAAAACCTGTCGAGTCCCTAGAATTGTAATCATGTGAAAAATTGTTAGGCATTGACGATAGAACTTCGGATTTGCAATCTGGAAACCCATTTTCCTGACTATTGTAACTGGCTCCTTCAGATAATATATCTTCTACGCCGTGAGATGTGAGCGTAGTCACTTTATAGATATTTTTTTGATTTTGATCAGCTGCAATAAAAGGGTTGTACTGTGGCGTAATTGTAGATGAAAATTCGGAGGAAGTTGAATGCCTCGAGTCCTGATCGGATTGCAGACTGGGTGGCGATGGAGTAGATGTCGACATTGTTCAACACTTTGCACTAAAATCACTTTTACTTTAATATATACGTTATTAAATATACACACACGCGTTACACTGAGCGACCGTATTGTCAAAGATTTGTTTACTAAATGCTTTTTCTTCACCTGAATATCGTTAATTTGGTAATGAGTTAATGCGTTTGTGTGCTACATGTGGTCAAGACCGGCTTGTTTGTGTGCGGCTGATAAGACAGACATACCGGGACTTCGATAGTAAACGCACGCAAGATAATAGTTTAAAATATATCTCAATAGCTAAAAGGCCTGTCAGTACTCCTTATACGTAAAGAGATATTTGGGTTTCCCCGTAGATAGCGAACGCATTGTATGGCTACTGTATTTGTGCATCAAGTCTCGGCAAATAACTGATGAATTTAAATGCCTAAAAAACGATTGACCTTGCAGAAATGGTTTATTTTAGTTACTTTCACATCAAACTTTTAAATTTTTTGTTATGGGGAGTCCTATATTATAATATAAAATTTTGGCATAAAACAACAATCTGTTTATTAAATCTTTTTGTATACATACCACAAGAAGCGTACTTAATGCTATTGGGTATTCTTTACCGGTCAACCTGTGGGCGAAATTGAAAAAATTGATTTGAAGATTTTTGATTTGAAGATCTTGTACTAAAGAAAAGATAAAAAGTAATTATATAAATTAAATACATATAATACATATGTATGTATATATACATGTACTCAATGTCAAGCCGAAACGGGGTGACAGGATTGATTGTAACCATCATGAGAAAAATCAGAAAAAAAAATCTATCTGAAGATCTTAAAATTAAGAACCTACCAAAAGCTGGTGCGCATAAAAATATTTTAATTGAGTAAAATGGGCTAGCAAAAATTGGATTACTTGAGGTTTTATTTTTTTACTCGTTTTTTTAGTACGAAACTAACAAGTATTGTACCATTTTACAATCCTGATTAAATGCGCCAACTTTGAAATTGAAATTTTGAAAATTTTAAATTAATTTTTTTTATATATTCACGCCTATCCCCCGCAGGGGTTGGCAGAGACCACAGAGCTCCATCCGCTGCCATTCATGCCCCTGCCCTGCATGCTGAGGTAAGGCACCATAGTCCCCGGGGGAGCCCGACCCCGGGACGATCGGCACGATTACGACTAGGCTCGCCCCTAGCCACGCATCCATTGGCAAGGCAGACCGGATTGGCGGAGAGGAAGGGAAAGGATAGAGAGGAAAGGAAAGAGCAGGAAAGGAAATGCGGATTGGGGGGGTTACCAGACTCGGACAAATATTTTTTAAAAAACATCACGATGGCTTTAAGAAGAACTCAAAAAATATTTTTAGAGGTCAACAAAATGTATTTTCTGTTTTTCCGTAGTATATGCTAAAGACGATGATCATATAAGCGCATTAAACGAGCCCACACATATATATTTTAAAAGATTTTTTAATCAATTTTATAAGATAGCACCCATAACGGCCCGTTAAGATATAATAAAGACGTTTTCCTTATTAATTTGATTTTTTTTAATTATAATATTTTTACAACGGCATGGGACGTTCCCATTTCTAGAGAAACGGAAATTAACCAACCACCCTTGTCCAAGGCGGATTGGTGAAGCATCCAAATTCGAAATAAATATCTATAAAACGTACATTATGTTTATGTCGATGCAAGGATTAAACCCGCGACCTCGTTATTCCGATTGTTGTGTTTATGCCATTGACCTAATTCATCAGAGAATATCGTTTTATTTTAACATAAACATTTTAAATTCATTTTTTATATAACATAAAATTGTCGGTTCAGACATTACCAATACATATCTATGGGAATTTTATTATTTTTTTTTTTTATATATTCACGCCTATCCCCCGCAGGGGTTGGCAGAGACCGCAGAGCTCCATCCGCTGCCATTCATCGCTTTTCGCCCTCGTGAGAATCAGGACGTGACAGGTGGCGAACCACGTCGCCGTCATTTTCGACAAATTAGGTATATTAAATTCGTCTTAGTGAATCCCACGAGCCGCAAGGGAGGATGGAGGTCAGCCCCAGCAGAGCCCTGCATGCTGAGGTAAGGCACCATAGTACCCGGGGGAGCTCGATCCCAAGACGATCGGCACGCTTGCGACTAGGCTCGCCCCTAGCCATGCATCCATTGGCACGGCAGACCGTGGATAGGCGGAAAGGAAAGGAAGGACAGAGAAGAAAGGAAGGGGTAGGAAAGGAAATAAGGATTGGGGGGGTTACCAGACTCGGAATAAACATTTATAAATCCATATAAATATTTATTCCGATGCGGGAATCGAACCCGCGACCATTGACTCCGCGGACGGAGGGCCCCGCCACTGAGCCAATCGGTCGTCCGTCGATCTATATAATCGTCTTTAAATTAATAGTTTAACAAATAGTCTTAATTCTAGGAAACTTGGGAAAATTGTGTCATTATTTTTTACTGTGATTCTAGAAATGTTATTTAGGGTTACGGTTCCAAAGTTTAAATGAACAAAAATAATAAAAATTAATCACAATAACCGAAAAATGGTTACAGTTTGACCAAATTTCTAGGTTTTTCTTAAATGCTCATAATTTTCAAACTGCATGGGATAAATTTTTTTTCTGATTATTCTCAGACAGGATTATTCTCAGACAGGATTATTCTCAGACAGGATTGACTGTAACCATCATGATGGTTACAGTCAATCCTGACACCCTGTATATAAACACACGAAAAAAATAAAATAAAAAAAAATATAAAAAGAAATATTCATCTTGAGCAAGTATAATTCTTATGAGTATAAAAAGTTGTCGGAGTTTGAGTTTAAAAAGAAATTAAGATCTCTAGTAAATTTTATGATATATTATTGAGAAATTAATTATATTAAATAGGGAAAAAACGTGGATAATTTACGATGGACAGAACTCGAACATGCATATATAGCGATTTCGTTCCATTGTTTTAACGTTCATAGTTTCGATTAGGCAAAAAATATTTTTAAAGGAAATATTACCTAAATATATGAAATTATATGATGTCTAGTATATTAAAGCGTTATGTGTGTATGTATGTAAAAATAATTTGCTATTTCCACAAAAAGTCTAACACGGTACTTTAAATAACGTTCCAATTGGTACTGTAGTCAAGTGTTCGGTTTAGAATTGAGGGTCGTGCGTACGATTCTAGTTTATCTTCCATTCTTTTTATTCATCTCTATTGTTTGTTTTTTGTAATAGTACTAATGATAAGGAGAATCGTAGTTTTGATATTATATATTGATAATTAATAATGAAGTTTTATTCGAACACTTTTGTACGTAGTTCTTAAAACAACAATGTTATTTACTATAATTCTTCTGGAAAAAACAAAAGATTGGTTGCAAGTTTTTAGGTTGATGCGTATTTTTAAACTAGGTAGCGATATGACGAAACCACAATCTGTTGCGTAGGTAAGTTGAAGGTAATGTAGGTCCCTTAACTACTAGCTGATACTAAACTCGTTAAGATAAATTTAAAATATATCAAAACTATGACACCTATAAGATATTTGTAATACTATGAAATGCTATCAACTATATTTTCTTCTCAAAATATTAATTTTACGACTTCAATGGATCAGTGATCAAATTACTGACCTTTGGCGTCAATGGTTGTGGGTATGATTCCTATATTGGGATAAATATATTGTACGTTTATTCTTTGCACAGTTTATATACATACATATGACCCTTTGATGGGCACAAGGCTCTCCATTTGTGAAGGAATGGATATTAACCTACCACGCTTTCGTGGCGGGGTATTGTATGAACAAACCAGCTAATATGCCTTAGATAAGTGTGGCGAGGTAAAAACTCCGCGCTCAACAGTGGGATATATATGGGCTAAAAAGATGTCAATTATTATTTATTATTTAACGTTGCAATCGATACGAAGTATTGTTTTCACACTTTCTTGACACTCGATCCAAGGGTTTCGATTCAGATATTGACTGTTCATGTCTTCTGTTGGTTCACACGTACACGTACGTTGGTACATTACGGTTATCTCTGTCTTTAAGCAGATTTTATCTTTACTTTAAGTAAAAGATGTTTTAATTCAATAATTACAATAAGATGAGCGCAAAAAAGGCGAATGTCATTCCAGATTTTATGAGTAATAGTCTTTCGTTAGACACTCTTGAAAGCACAATTAAAGTCAGTCTCCTTTTTAAAGTTCAACTGTACAATATCTATTATAATTAATTTATTTTCAGGAAATCATTACAACATAAAAATAGTCTGGTAGCGAAATATGGGTTATAAAATTATAAAAACTACGTGGTTATAAAAATATGTTTAATACAATCTGTATTAACTTAAAAGATTAAAGTTTTTTTATTACATTTAAAAATTATTTTAGAAACACTAAAAAAGACGAGCAACTTCGCTTATACACGCTGATAGAATCTGTTGAAAGTAATCCGTGCAAATCGTTTAAAAAATGATGGAGGAGTTTTATTTAGGTACTTGAAAAATATTTTCTTTCCATTCAAGAATGTTCGCTGGATTTGACGATTAACGTCAGATAACTTTTACTCATGAGGCCGACACTGAAATTTAAAAATATTATTTATTAGTACAAGGTTAACACAATTTTTATGCATTTAAAGATTTCTTTCTGATCAAAACCTCTGCAGTCAGCTGCTCGCCGGTTTCGTTCTACGCCTATTGTTGACTTTTGATTAATGTGTTTCAACCGTGAGAGCTCAATGTATTTGTGGCTTATGTTTGATCCCTCGCTTCAAAAATAAATAGATTATATTTTAAGAATAATAAAATTCCTATGCATCTTTTGCCTGCAACTGCATTACTTTAATAAGAATAGAAAGAATGTATAATACAGTACAAACTGAAACTATTTTCAGTGCAATGATTATGTTATTCTAGCCGATTCATTTACGGCGACTCAGTAAAACTTTAAAGTGTCAATTACATGGGATATTTATATATATATATATATATATATATATATATATATATATATATATATATATATATATATATATATATATAAATTTAATTTTAGTAAAGTAATATAAATTTAAAAAATAACGCATTTCGCCTATTATTTTTTGGATTTCGTAATGCCTCACTCCATTAATCAGTCTTTCCAATTTGAAAGAGGTCTATGTCCAGTAGTGCACTACTGAGACACAGGTTTAATAGTCCACTGCTGATGATTAAAAATATATCACAACGTACAGCTGGCTTCTGAATGCAGTTTATTCATTCAAAAAAAAAATTCCTACAGATCCTCGTTCATTCCTATATATAAATATTATACTCCTAAATATAAACTAAAACATCTTCAACAATCTTATTCCGGAATTAACAAAAATGTTAAACACGACAACAAAAATTGCTTTGTTGTATCTTGTCTATCATTAATTGCAACCGTTACTCCAATAAATTTCACTTCTTTTTCACAAAGCAAAACTATTCTACCCAAAGTCCCTAAGCTCATAACGTCAAAGCGATGATATATTACGATTTGCTTAAAGGGGACCCTTTTTTGTTCTCACATTAATGGTTTCACTATAATCGACGCTGCCGAAACAGCTTTATGTAGAAGTGTATAAGGATGAAAGAGATAGAAGACGAAAGTGCATCTGTTCCTGCCATCAGAGAAAAGTGATTCAGATACAGAAGAGATGGTTTGGTTACTCATCGTCACCACACCCGTCACCCATCAGTATGGTGTGAACTGTGTGGTGGTGATGTTTGGTGTTTTATAAATTACATGATTGTGTGCATTATGAAAAAAAGTGAGTGAAACTTAAAGAAATTTAAATTAAGTTTGTTTATGAAGATACTTTAAGTAATATCATTCAAAATTTTGGGAAAGTAATATGTTTTTGATTGTTGGATGATTGTTTTGTGGTATAATTAGTAGGTAAATGAATAAGTTTTTAATTAAATATAGTTCTCGTACCAGTTTCATAATCCAGAATGGGGCCTTTTGCATTCCTAATAGCGGTAACTAGTAATATTTGGAATTTGAATTCATGCCATCTTTCTAAGATTTTCTAAACTCAATGATCACTCTAAGTGTAAAACTCTGAAACAATAAAAGCTGAGATGGAATTTTCAGCGCAAGTTAGTGTAAGATACAGTCAAGAGATGTCACGCTTTTAGTTTTTTATTTAATGAATTATATTTTCAGCGTTGCTCTATACATATTTTATACGGTTTTGGTCCTACAATTAAATAAATAAACCTTATAAAATAATATTCCCAAAGAAAACGCCATCTATATAAGCATCTAAAAACTTCTAAGTTCAGTGTTTTTCGAAACGGTAACTAGATAACTTGTTTTCTTATTCCTAAGAGAATCTTATGTTAAAATTTTATTTCGAACTAAAATTTCTTTTTTCTTCTCTCTAAAATCAATTACAATGATTGTGTATATCTCTTTATATTACTTCAAACTACTTTATAGCTCATAATTTGGTCCTACGAATATTCCTTCATACATAAAAACCTCTTCGAAGTTTTTGAAAGCGGATTTTGAAATATATATTTGATTGGACAAAATTTAAAGAGGGTAATTATAAATAAATATTCTTTAAAGATTTATAAACTTCTTAAAGATTCTGCATCTGTTTTATATTGCACTTTAGATCTTATTATAATATTATATTATAGTTTAATAATTTGTTAATACAAACAAAATATTTTAAAATATTTTATAACAAGTGTCAAAGAACCACCTTATTAGACACTATTTTAGAATATTAATTAAAGGAATAACTTGATAGTAGGTCACTTCTAAGTATGATGGTAAACAGTTCATGGCAGTTCACCGCTATACTTAGGAAACTCTAAAAATGGTAACGTTTTCCATAGTCCCAATGCTGAGCAGGCGGATCGACGAATGTGTTTGCATGACGTCAAGGTGTGCTTATTGTGACTATAATTGATATGACTAATTGCGCATAATAAGTTTGAAAACTTAATATTCAATATATATGTAAAAAATATATATATGTAAAAAAAATTTATATGTTTAAAAAACATTCAAATTGAATAATAGGAGATTTAAATACTTGTATACCAAGTTTTCCAACGGAGTACAAAAATCGTGCAATGTAGGAGTCAGTTTCTTTAAGGGATGCATATTTTCTGATACGATATCGATACCGATGTATATTATAGAGTATCGATGATGCCGATACTAATATCGTTGAGGACAGTGCAGATTTAAAAACGTGTAGACTAGAAACAGATGAAGTTACACACAACTTTAAAAATTGTAATTATCAGAATATTTCTTACATATATATTAGAAATTAATAATTAAAATTCACATGAGATTATGAGATATTTATTCATGAAACACAGATTCTTTAAATTATTCTGTGAAAATTGACTTTGAAAGTCTTTTTGGTATAGGGTCATATTCAGATGCTCTTTGCGATTCATTTGAAAACAGAAGTACTTCTATGCCGCTTGTTCATTTATTGCAAAAAAATTAATAATTAATTACATACCGAAAGCAGCAACTGACAGAACAAGCAACTAGCAGAATGAAGCATGAGGTTCCCCAAAGCGTAAATAAATTGTGCTGTATTTACATAAACGAATTGAGCAAGAGGATGGCGCATTTACAAACGAAATATCTATACTAAGAAATTCAAAATGCATGGGTGTATCGGCAAATAAATATTGCCGATTATCGGTGTTGGTTGTATCCCTAGTTTCCTTATTTTTATTTAATATATAATAATATAACATTATTTTATGAAATATTTCTGATATAAAGTCATTTAAAATCTATAATTCGACAGGACATTTAGACTCAGAATACGTTCCTGGATTATATGTACATATGTACATATATTCTTTTCTATGAGCGAATTAAATACGCCATTTATTCCGAAATGGTAACAGTTAATGTTATACGACGTTACATACATGTTATTCGAAATATATCTATTATGCTACAACACGGCGTTGTATTTATTTTGAATACATTATTTCATTACTATAGAAAGATAGTATAGAATTCTCATATATTTTTGTCAGTTAGTACTTCTTATATACTTAGTGTAATACAACACGCTATAAGGAAGAGTGTACTTAATCATATTAAAAGTGAGTAGCTAAGTGCCTTGGTTATGGTGTGAGTGGATACGGCTCGTTGCTTTTTTATGATATCTTACCTAATATGCAAGTCTTTATAATAATATGGATATTATAGTTATGTAGAATAATGAGCGACACGTAGATAGCTAAAATTATTGATGATTTATGATATCAATGCATAACCATATCTTTTCTTCAAAAGAAAAAGTGAATTGCTTGAATTATATTCTTTTTTAAACGGATGCAATTTTTAATCTTTATATAACAAGATTATATAACAAGAGTACCTTTAACCGGCGGGCATGCATGAGGAGAATAATGAGTGTGGAGAAAACAAGGGAATTATGCCGAGATCGTAGCAGATGGAGATCTGTGGTCTCTGCCTACCCCTACGGGAGACAGGCGTGACGATATGTATGTATGTATTAATACCACAGTTATATGTGATATCTCCTATTCATATTAGCGGTATTTAAAATGAAGATAAACTTATTACAAATTTTGAAATGTGTATTATATATATAACCAATTAGGAATTAAATCTTAATTGGTCATAGATTACAACATTATTATCATCATCAATATAATCATAAGAGTTTACTATACTTGCTATTGGGTTCCTTTAGAAAACATTGGTGTAATCCTCACTTTTTCTCCCTGCTCACTTTTGATCCCATCTGAAGACTAATCTTATCTAAGCGTATTTGATGCAATACTTCGTATTTAACTTAAAAAAACACCTCTTTTTATAAAGAGTAAGAATGGTTTTCTAAAAATTTCTCAAACTATGATTAAAAATTTGTATTTTTTTGTTCTTGTAAACTTGATTCATATGGAATTACGAATTCTGATAATTAGGATGTCGATATCCTACAATTTTATACATAACTCAGAAGGTGTATTCAGTAGTGCCAGACAGTATTTCACGTAGACCAATGTGACACTGGAACCTTCAAAAAACGAACCTACACTTTCCTTGTTCAATGCCTATGGCACTGCAGATGACTGAGGGCGGCATTGATTGCTTTCCATCGGGTGACACGCTTGCTCGTTTGCCTTCCTACCCCATAAAAACGTGTTTTTATACTTATTACACCTTGGGACCTTCTACGATCCCGCAATAGGATTTAGCATGCTAACAGATGCAGGGCACCAGCCGAATGTTCTGCGCCTTAAAACAGAAGTTACTCACTAGGGAGGATACCTGATAACAAACCAAACTAGTCTGTGAGCTTTAAAGTGGCAGACCCGCCATCAGACTAGGGCGCAGTATGCTAATCTCATGGACTAATCCACTGCTCGTCTAAAATATATGAAGAAATAACATCCAAAGACCTAACATTCTTGTACTCAGGCAAAGAAAATGAAGACGACAAGCACGAGTATGGCGTTGTGAGTATGCTTTTAAAAGAAGCGAATTTCTGATTCTGGACTGAAAGCCAATTTCTGACAGAAATAAAACTGCTCGATTCAACTGTAAAGGTCGCTAGCAATAAACTCAAACACCCAGCTATCCGTGACATATTCATATTGGATTTTCGCAATCGCTTCTCAGACTTCGAAGTAGAATCCAACACTATAGAGGACGACTGGAACACATTTAAAAATGCATATACCTACGCACTAGCCATAGCGTTTGTGACCATAAAATGAACTCTCTTGAGGACGTGGAAACAATGTACACGGGATTTAATACGAAAAATGTAAGAGCTCCATCTCAAACTGCTCTCTGAGCAAAGTGAAACGAAAAGAGATGAACTCAAAACGAAGTAGCGCCAAAAATGCCGTCAGATATACCGTAGATCCAGAAAAGATAGGCGTATATAGGCTAATGGGATTGCTGAGCGTGCGCAGCTGGCAGCTAACTTTGGGAACATCAGAGAGTTGTATAATGCTACAAAGACCTTAGTGGGTAACTGCAGGTATAACAGGAAACCTTTGAAAGACGCTGAAGGGCACCTTATTGCGATACCAGAACAGCAGCTTCGACGGTGGTGTTAACACTTTGAACAAGTTTTCAAGTAAATATCTGACGATATCTCGCCTGTAACACTACCTTCTATGTTTTCTGTCCCGGAGCTAGATATCGAAACAGACCCACCATCTGACGATGAGGTGCTTCATGCTGTGAAATGTCACCTTTGTTGAATAAAATTTGGGAACAGGAAAGATTAAGCCTTTGATACGCTGAAGTGGTCAAGCATCTGGTCTCGACTGCGAGAAATGGGAGTTCCAGCTAACACTCTCAAAGTGCTTCAGGCCATCTATAGAAGCTATTCCTGTGCGGTCATATATGATGGTCTTATCTCCGAGGATATAACAGTCCATGACATGTCGTACACCCACAGGGCTGTCTTTTCTCACCTCACTTTTCCTTGTGGTCCTTGATGGCATCAAGAAGCGCACTAATGACAGTAAACGGCGCGGCATAGAATGGGGAATATCGAACATTTTAGATGACCTAGACTTTACCGATGACATTTGCCTGCTTAGCGATACCTGCGCTGATATACAAGGAAAATAAAATGATCTGCAACAAGAGGCAGCCTGGTGCGGATTTAAAATAAACACTTGGATAACTAAAGCAATGAGATCTGGAGTGAAAAACAAAACACCCTTGCAACTAAACACGGAGGCAGTGGAACGAGTCCACAAATTCATATACCTCAGAAGTGTAGTGTCAGTGAATGGACGAACTGAAGAGGACATAGCGCTATAGAATCGCCAAAGCGAGAGCGACCTTCGCACAGCTGAGACCCGTATGGCAGTCACGGAAACTGATACGGAAAGTGAAACTCAATATATTCCGGTCCAACGTTATATCCGTCCTGCTTTACGGGTGTGAGACGTGGAAGGTGATCAAGACAATCACGCGCGATATTAAAGTGGTCGTAAACCGATGCCTCCGCAGCATTCACTGAACCGAGAAAATAACCAACGAAGACCTGTTGAGACGCTGCAACGAAATCCCCATCAGCTTGAAGATCAAGCGTCGTAAGTGGAGCTGGATCGACCACACTCTCATACACACACACATCTCACTGATAGTAGAAGCGGGTAGCATCGGAATGAGCTCTGGGCACCGGAACGGGGACATAGGACAATCTAACAAAAATGATATCAGTATATAGCACGAAAATTAGTGTTTGGTTTCATTATTAACTAATTGAATGATATTAATAATATTGAATAGCCATATTTATAGTTTGAAAAATTAAATGACATGTAATAATAAAAAATATTAAAGGTTTTCTTAAATATATATTTATTAAATGGCTTTGACTATAAGTGCTTCTATATACCAAGCAATATTTAATGCATGTAGCAAAGTTTACACCGTAATTCAAGAAATTACTCAGCGAAGTATTTGGATGTGCAACGTTAAAGAAATTAATCTCGTAGACACAAATTTGCCCAACTCTTAAATTGTTTCGATGCAGTTGCGTGTCAAAATTTACGGCCAAACTTGAAAACTGTTCTCAGTAAATTATTGGCGTAATAGTTTTACCCCAAAATGATAAAGTTTTACAGTCCATGTTTGTCCTAGAGGCTCTTTATATCTGGAGAAATTAATAGTAAGCTTGTTTCACTTAGATTGACAGAGAACTAGGAATAAATGCCTGTAGACCATACATATATTTATTTCGATACGTGCACATAACAACAAATTTGGCTTATTAATAAGTAACTTGATATCGGTTGTAAATATTTTTCACGCAAACGCAAAATTTCATCACGCAAAACTTATTTTTATTATAATTCTTATTAACCACGGTAACGTCTAACTTTATTGAAGCCATTGTTTCCACGTTGTACGGTTTTATGTATTCCGTCTTCATTCTCCTTTGAATCTACTTATAGCTTTATGGAACTCACATGCTGCGTATAACAAGAAAGTAAGTATTATATTAAAAACGTTCCAAGCGCTAGCGAGCAGACAGATGCTGTGAATGTTCTTGTTAACGCCACAGTTCTGAACTCATGCCAGAAGTTGATACGTTGCGAACTACCATATAGACTTTTATAAGTATATCGTGATATTGCGACTAGTTGCAAATATTACAAAGAAAACCTTACAGATATGACGATTTCAAATGATTTCTGCGACAAAACTTATATCAATTATATATGGTTAATGACATTGATAAACTCATAAGTTCAGTGGTCAAGTTGTCAATTCCCGCATCGAAATTAATATATATATATATATATATATATATATATATATATATATATATATATATATATATATATATATATATATATATATATATATATATATATATATATATATATATATATATATATACTTATAAACATGTTTTCAAGTCTGTATGTCTCATCAATCCACCTTAGACAAGCGAAGTGGTTTGAGACTCGAGAAAATACATAGAGGCTCATATGTGAGCTATATAAAAAATTATATACCTGGGGAATGCTTGCTTAGTACATAATATGACAGTCTTTGATTACGCAGGTTTGCATTCAGATAATAACCTAAGTACATATTTAATATATGGATTGTTTCAACTTAAAAATCCAAACTTATAAATGGAAATGTGGAAGTTTTTGATCTCGAGCGAGTGCTACAGTAGATTAAATATATTACTATTCGTGTGTTAATAATGTGTACATACGAAGGCGACTATAAACATGAGGTGATAGTTACCCCACACCTAATGATTCGGTTCATTGCTCCCAACCAGGGACAATTATCATAGGGGCTCGTCCCTTGGTTTCCTCAAAATCTGCCTTACAAGCCCATTCACGTAGCCTGTAGTAGTTGGTCTCTCTAGTATTATATTGTTATCTTCTGACCACTCGCAAAACGGGAGCTCTACTTAGATTGGTCAGTGTTTTGGGGAGTGTTATATTGTGTATTTTGATGGGTTTAACATCCCTTACCTTAAAGTCCTTTGCATGCTATGCTTATATTGTTAAATATTTTAATATGTACTAGTTTTATAATTAATGTCACTTCCCTTGACTATTAGTTTTAAACGTAAAACAAACGTTTTTGTCATCTATATTTAAATATATTTGTATGGGTATTTAAAAATTTATATTAAAATAATAAATGCTGTTACACATTTTTATTTCCAATTTTTATAATATATAACATATTTTCTTAATACTTTTTTTATTTATTTTTTAAAAAACAAAAATGTATTTGGTATATTCGAAATAAACCTGGACACCCAAAACAACAGTATAACTGGCATTCACTTAACCATTTTTATTCTAATCGTGAACAAAAATTTATAAGTAAACAATACATTTATACACAAAAATATTATATTTTTTTTCAAAACGTAAAACTTACGTATAGGACTAACGATTATTTAAATTCTTAATGAGTTACAGAGTAATCAATTTACATATGTAATTGTACTTTATTATGGACAAAATTTAACAATAAACCGAACCAATACTTAATAACTACTGCATATCAAATTAATTTTAATTCAATATTCTGAAATATTCAAACATAATTAAATGTGTGGTTGTCAGCATTCATATTTTTTCCAGTGCAAGGTAGCAAATGCCATTTGACGAATGCCTCAGTTTGCAACTTGTGGGTCCCATGTTGGCGATTTTTTTTTCAACTAAGCTGTAAATGCCCAAGGGCCACTTAGACGATTTCACATATTTTTTGTAGTGAGTTGTTATCAAGTTAAGTTATCAACTTGTTATCAAGCGATATTGATGTTGTGCGGACCGTTAGTGCAGTATATAATTTTTTATAGTCTAAAAAAACGTGTCCCTTTGTTGTATTTTAATATCCTTTGATAGTAAATAGTACAGAGGGTACAATAAAATGTATGATATTAAAAGAAAGTATTACATATCTTCCGTTCATTTAAAAACTGTGAATTTCAAAATTAATTACATATCCAGCAAACGTTAGCTTTGGTAGAGCAAATGTGAGCAAACAATTTCGCTTAATCTTCGCATGTCTGCATCTGATATTAATGAGTGTGATTCATAAATATACCCCGCATCCTAAACATATAAACGGGGTGGATCCTGTGGCAATAATGGAAAAATATAATAAAAATTTCGTTTTTAAATTGTAGAAACTTTTTCCAGGAGTTTGCATAATTGCTTATATCCGTGTGAACAACCGCCTCCCATGAGATGAGCTCTGTTACTGGTTTAACTGAGGCGTTATTTTTTATTACTGTATAAATTCCTGTTTCTCCAATACAGGGTAATATAAAATATTTGAGAAATTATATTTTTTTGGTTACGTATTGTCAGGATTGCTCTTTTAGTTTGTATGTAAGCTTTTGTTTTAGTTCGTTCATTGTTTTAAATTAAAGTTAATTTTAAATTTATGTTGATTGCAGCATTAAATTATGTATATTCATATTTCAAGTAACATAATAACAGAATAACTATTAGGATTTATAATTTGAAGATTATATTATTGGTTATGAAACGTAAAGTTTTGATGAATTTATTTAAAATTAATTTAACTTTCGAATATATGATTAAGGATCCGATATAACTATATAAGTAATCCGTATACGTATTCTGAAGGTAAGGGCAATGAAAATGGAACATTTTAGGGACATTCATAGCAGTTTTAAGCGCGATATTCCATTTTCACCACATCAAAAATGTTAATTTACATCAGAGTCGACCTCCATACACCTTTTTGTGGGCATAATTTCATTAAAACACAAAATGACAGGCGAATAAAAGCCTTTCTTTTTTTCAGCCGCCGAGCCTTGTATACATGTGACGCCCGAAGCGAAAATGGCACAGTCCAAAATGGCGGGTGAAAGATCAATATGACCTACCACCAAACAGTGATGCTGTCTCACTCCAACATATGGAATTAATTCCCATATCTCTTTCCACCGTTATGTCGTATCACAGTTACGATATGTCGTATGGTGGGGCAGACTTTCGTTGCGAATTTTCTCGGAGTCTTTGCAAATATAAATCTTTTAGAGTTCGCTATTACAACATGCTTGTAAAGCGATTAGCGATTTGCGGTGAATGTGATTACCTTGGGTCTTTGAGATAACGCTCTAATATGAAAATTTGAACATTAAAAATTATATCCTTGGGTGTGAATTCGAGGAAGGTTTATTATATCGTTTTATTTTATATTCACAACTATCCATTGCTTTAGTTTTAAGTTTAATATATTAACTTTATGGCTGAACTTTTCAGAAAATGTCTTCAAGAAAGCTGACAGAGAAGGAAGTTGAGCACGGTAGTAAATAGGCATCATTAAAACTTTATGAAGGACCATACAGAACACATTAAATAAGCACATGAAGTACTTTTCTAGAGTCAACTAACATTTTTTGTCAGAATGTTATAAAGGTAAGATATGTCATTTGAAACTGCATTATTTAATATTAACTTATATATAAGATATATATAAAGATAAAAAAAGTTCAGAAATGAAAATGTATATTCTTGAAATGCAAAAACATTTCCTTTAAGAGGGTTTCGATAAGGCGTAACAAATGGATAGTAGAATAGTGAAATATCTTCACTTCAAAATATAAAGAAAGTATATGAATTCAACTTTATATTGCTTAAATGAGATTTTAAAAAAAGGAAAGTACGTTTGAAACGTAGACTGTGATATTGTGTTTATTACAATAATTATTTATAACAATAATTATTCAATTCAAATCTTTAGTATAAATATTAAAATAGTTATGAGAAATGTTTTAAATTTGAGAGTAAAACAATAAAGATATAAATTGTCGGTTCCACTATGTGAATCCTACATAGTGGAATCGGCCATTTATATCTTTATTAATGCTGCACATTAGAAACGTTCTCGCGGGTCGTCGGTTATCGAAGAGTTAGTGCGGGCACGAAGGTACTGGATTTATTGCCGGCTCGCATCACTTACGATTGCGATATTTAGATCTGGACCGAGTAATTGCTATTGATATTGAGCGCTGCTATTACTTTAAAAATAACAATAAACGGTAATTTATTGTTATTTTAAAACTAATATAAAATTTTCTTATATTAATCGATCTGAGCTCCGGAGGCCCAACATCCTCCCCTTCCCACTCCCCCTCCGATTCCCACTCCCATAATTTCACTTTCCTTTAAGGTCGGCAACGCTTCCGCACTGCCTATGGCGTTGCGGATGTATATGGGCGGCGTTGGTTGCTTTCCATAAGGTGACACGCCTGCTCGTTTGCCTTCCTATGCCATAAAAAAAATTAATCCTTTTATATTTATAGCTCCATACAAGCATTTGCTATATGGTGGATGCCACGCAGCCCCAAAATAAATAATTGTGGGCCATACATGTATCCCGATGCGGGAATCGAACTCATCAATGCCGAACGCGAGACTTCCCATTTACGTCTTAGTATTATAAAAAATCTGTGTTTTCGGTGTTGTGTATATCCATGGGTAGCATGATTATTTATTTATGGGAGATGACTAGCTTGTTTGCTAGTTTATTTTTTTATAAAAAATGTATTTTCAACGTCGGGCGATTTGAATCATCGACGATCAAGATTTCACCGAACAACTAGATTTTTGCTATTGCGGGAATATATCGTCTCTCAGTTTTATTTATCGCTTTGACGATGAGGAGTAGTACGCAGAGGATTTTTTCGGAATATTTCCTGCCGTAGAATTTCACTACCATACAACTTGCAACAAAGAAGTTTTATTCTTACCATCTAGACGAATGGTTATCCAGGATAGAGCGATTATTCTAAAACTTGTTTTTACGTAGCATCACTTTATGTAGCTCTGTTAGGCGAAATTTCTGAACCCATTCGGTATGGGAATATTTAAAAAGCAAATCTACATATTTATTATAGGCTGCAATGCTTTTGGTTTGCAGTGTGAAGAATTTTCTCATAAGATGTAGGTGAGCATTAAGTAAGAACTTCTAAAATAATCGTACACCTTTTTTTAAATAGGCTTATCATGGTTAGTAATTCAATATAATAATATCTAAGAACCATCATCAATTTTGAAATTAACTCCGATAAAAAATATATTTGTGTACTATTCCTCAAATTATTTATGAATCTTCAAAAAAAATCTACTATCGGTTTGAAAATTGATTTTGTCAAGCTAAATTGGTAAGCCTCTTAGCAGTTAGTGCACTTTTTAATTATATAGAATTTGGCACAATCGTCATAATTTTAAACTCTGTCTATAATATAATAATAACAAATTGATTAAAATTTAAATCATATTATTATACTATATTACACAATACTCTCTCCATTCTGCTTGTGGACCTCCCGTTTGCGATATCTTTCGATGAAGTTGTAACGTTTCAGGGCCAACCAAGTTCATATATAATATTTAAGTAATATAGGAATTTCTATAGTGTTGAAATCAAGCTTATATTCTTTTACTTTTAATATTATAATAATTATGTAATATTTAATATAAGCAACGCCTTTGAAACCAAATTTAAATAAATAAATTTAGTGAAAAGCAGTCTTTAGGCGCTTGACGCGAAAGAAGGCGGAAGAGGCTCATTCCATCATTTTAAATAGGCACATCGTTTAACAAAAGCTTTATAAATCCCGCGGTATGAGTAGAGAGAAGATATTTTACATTACTTCTTTTATATATATTTCTCAGTTGACGAGTATCTCTATTCAACTTTAATGCATTTAAGTTTAATTTAATTTGCCTTATCTTCAGTGTTGTGATTACATTACGTACAATAAAAAGAAAGATCATTCCAAGAGGAGTACAAACCTAAATAATTCGTATACATATCGTAGGCGCCTTGGGAGTGGCACCTCTTAAAATTTCCTATTTGGATCAAACGTCAGGCGCTGCCATAAAAATACGCTATTCGGTAGAATGAGTGCGCAGTGTCGTGATTGTACTACCCAAAGTTTAGAGACGAACAATAAAACATTTGTTTATAGTGCGAACGACAGTCTCATATCTATCCGTATATCTATGTATTCTTAGTGTTGTTTAGTGCTTATTACATTAAATAAGAATTACTTATTTAATGTAATAAAAATATTTATATAAAACATTTTAATTTTTTGTATTTACTTAGTATTCGTGTGGCGTAGTATATGTTTACTGAACCGATGGGGGTTTATTTCCCGTATGGATGTGTATCTATGTCATGTCTTATAATGGCATCAATGACTCCTAGTATGACGTTACGAGTTTTTTTATCTATAATTTTATCTATATCTATTTTTATCTATATATATATATATAATTGTTTTATCATTTATTATTATTACAATGCTTTTACCCCTTTTAAATAAGCTGGGTTAAATAAACAGGACCCTAAATATATAACAAAAATAATATGAGTAAGCAAAGCATATTGTATGTTGGTGTACTAAATTTAGCTCATTCTAAAAATATGTAAATATGAATATCAAATTTTGGGGTGGTGAAGACGATGATTCCTGGGACAGTGTCCGAGGGACGGCCGAGAACAGATCAAAAGGAGCGAGCGTTAGAAATGCGGCCAATATTGAGGATGGCAGTGACAAGTCTTTTGTTTGGGTTGTCACTTTTGATATATTTTAATATTAAGCCTTGCATATTACCTATACTATAATTTAGAACCAACTTGTTATTGTTTCTATTTTCTAAATCGGTTAGTTTTTTATGTGTAGCTACCGCTTTCAATGTCGTGGGTTCAATTCACGCATCGGAATAAATATATATGTTTTGACCTACAGGTGTATATATATATATATATATATATATATATATATATATATATATATATATATATATATATATATATATATATATATATATATATATATATATATATATATATATATATATATATCTGATATTGGTTGCCCCGTCAATCCGCCTTGGACAAGCATGGTGAGAATAAAAAAGAAAGACATAAGATTACATGTTAAAACATATTGTAAAATACCCATTAAACTAAATAAATAAATACTGTATATGCATGACCCTAAAGTTCATTTTAAAGAATGTATGCTGAAAAGGAAAGCTTAAAGAATATTTGGCCGATACCGATTTTCGGTAAGTTTTTGGTTTAAGTTCCAAATAAATCCACTAAACCCAACGGAAAAACACACATTATTAATTTTCTGTTATTGTTTTGCTTGTCGCGGATCTTAGCTAAGTAAAACTTTTGATTGTCCATATATTACATAGTATTGTCTAATATTTAATATGTTAATTATTTCTAATAGTATTTTCCATTTTTTTTTAACCTTAGACTCAGGCATAGACCATGCAAGAGTCGTTGTAGGGTGCACTGACCTGAAATTGATTTAAAGATGGCTATACTACAATCTGCGCAGCGCAGTTGGCATAAACTGGATGCCTGTAGTCGAAGATCGCGCAAGGTGCTTTGACTTCTGGGAGGCCTATGTTTGAACTCTCGTATGGTAATGATGGTGATGCTACTATCAAATAGCTGGCATGGCCTCGTTTGTTAACCGGTAGTTTGCTTCACATGCAGGTGAGGTTTACAGTCGATGAACTAACATGTGGGTAGTTCTTTACTCTTTTATATTCCTGCAATTTTATAGTTGGCTTGTTTATCTATTTATTATATTACATGTTTTTTTTCTGTAAATCGTCTAGCCTCTTTACACCAAATTACTGTCCTGATGTTTATTTCGCATTTTAGTAGTAAAAAAGTTAAGTACGTGAAATAGTATTAATGGAAAAAAAGACTACCAGAAACTTTAAATTGCATTCTTTAATAAATGTGGCAGATTTACGCATAATGGTGTTCATTTTCATACTAGTCTCATAAGATTATTGAAACTTACAAATTATTTAAATATTACCAAATCTCTAATACCTACAAAAAGGCTTTCTATTAAGAGATTTTTTAAGCCTAAAATAGCAAAATTCTTTATTTGTTTATGTCTAGAATGGTTAGAATGGAAAACGGAATTGCTGTATGTAAGTTTTAGAGATTTTATAATTTCGTTGGAAGGACTCGCAATATATATAATATATTCATATTGTATATGACTAAATTAAATAAATCATATATCTATCTAATCTCATTTATGTTACGTGATGAGCGTAGAACAACGATCAAAACACTATGATGACAAGTGTTCAATTATAGTAAAACTATTTTCGGAAATGGCTTTTATCATACACCTCTGTTTTCCCGCCCTTATGGCTACAAATGGCCGCCGTACAATTATTATCGCGCTGATTTATAGTAAAGGTATGGTTCGCAGAATATAAACGTTATCATTACGTGCCTACCGCGTAATAATAATCGTTTCTTGAGTGTAACTTTTTCCGGCTGACTGTACATTTCTATATTTGTTTTCCAATGCAATCATTTACAAGCCAGTGTAAGTTTTAAGTTAGATTCATATTATAATTATGTGTCGTATCGTTGATACACATAACGCCATTGCCAGAGTTTATTTTTTTTAAATATATTTCATTATAAAGCAACTACAATTAACTTTAATTTAACAACCTGACTAAATTCTAACCACACAGTGCGTAGATTAGAATTGATAAAGGCTGATCTCAAATTATAATCAAATAAATTGTATGAGAAACGAAGTTCACTGGGTCATCTATTTTTGAATAAAACTCAATACTTTCAGATCGATCATGCGAAACGAAATGAATTCTGATTAAAAATCCTTCAAATCTTTTTAATAACCCAACTTAAAGACGATCTTAACTTTTTAGACTTTAGAGAGCTACACCTATATTGATATATTGAAAATACCTCAAACGAAGGTGAAATATCTTGGTATTGTGGAGGTCGAGTAGAATGAAGAAAGATTAAAGAACAAAATAATTAAAAGGTTTGTTCTGCCGACGTCCCCTGACGTTTGCCACTGCACTATTTCTGCATCAATTTAATGACGTAATAAATTCTCAATTAAATTCAGTCTAGGCTTGTTTTACGACCCATTGTTATGAGTTTATAAATGTTTTTTTCGTTAATTTATTTAGGAATGAAGCTCTGAGTAGGCATGTTATATATCCAAAATATTATCTTGATTTTAACTTATATTCTATATATAGTATCTATATATGCATCAAACTTCAAAAACTTATTACTGACTTATAAATACGTGATTATATATATATATATATATATATATATATATATATATATATATATATATATATACACACACATATATGTCTAGCATTTGAAATGTAGTCTTTATTAGATGCCTCGTCCAGCTGTAAAAAATACCTAATGCTGATAAAGATGATTTTTAAAATAGTAATCGGGTTATGTACCCGTTACCTACCTTGGATGACAGCAACATTCACATATATGTAGACAGCTTACCTAGCCAATATGTAATAGCAAAGTCTGAACAATATTATACACATTATCTAAGGACACATTCACATCTACCGTACGTGACGGGAGTGTGTTCTTACAAACACAGTTCGGCATCGATGAGCATTTTTAAAAAGAATATTTTTTCTGTGTAGGCTCTTGTCTGCTAGAGTTTCTGTGGTTCGTTGCGAACCACAGTCAGACGGTTCTGTGCGTCGTTGAATTGCGACCAAGTGGAGGATGTATATATCCTTGTGTTGTATTAATTGATGGAGTCAGGTGTTACTATGTGGAAATCCATGACAGCTGAACTTACTTTGCTAATATCCGTGAACACAAATCAGTGTTTACGAAGAAGTGTATAGGGAATCACTTGTCTAATTCTTACAGAGACGTGGCCGTTAGTAAATTCTCCAGCACTTCACAATGGTCACCTAATGTTGATAACGTCATACACATACTACTACTTCATTACAAACACGGCCATTTCTCGGTAAGAATTTGATCCATAATCGGTAATCCCCCAGTTTGTGCAACCAGCTACCCTCGGCGATCTTTCCGAACCGATGCGACATTGGAACCTTTAAAAAACAAGCCTATACATACCTAAAAGGCCGGCAACGCGTCCGCGACTCCTGCGATGTCGCGGTTGTCTATGGGTGGTGTTGATTGCTTTCCATCAGGCGACACGCTTGCTCGTTTGCTCTCCTATCCCATAAAAAAAGAAAAGAATTAGACTTTTAAACCCCTTTATACTTCTTCGCAAACACACAATATTATTTTACTGATTTGTGTTTGCGGGTCCTAACAAAGTAAGTTTGACTTATATTGTATATGTACTATGTAATAACAATATATCAATTGCCACATTTAAAATATATAATGCATTTTTAAGTTCAAATCATATATTTCGTAGCCGGTAGGTCGTTAATAAAAATATATGAATTTTAAGATAGCGCTGAACATAATAGTAATAAATATGAAATAACTCACGATATAAGTAGTATGTTTCTATCGCATTTTGCTCTTTGTAAACATAAATCACTTTGTATCCGTTACAATATACAAGCAGTCCATAACTTTAGTTGATGAATTGCTATTAAACTAAGATAGTATATGGATAATGTATTGATAAATAGTATAAATAAGAAGTTGATTTTTATTACTTTTCCTTCCTGTTTTGTTCTTTAATCGAATATAATGCTTATGATAACGATATAATAAGATACATTTTCAAACAAAATGTAATATTTTAAGTTTATTAACTTTTACTTATTCCGCTTATCCCATAGAGTTAACCTCTGACGTACAGAAAGAAGTTGATGAAATTGGGTAGATCAGCTTTTTATAAAAAGCTATTTATTAAATTTTTATGTAACTTTTTTGTATTTTGATTTTTTATGTATTATAGTTTATAATTAATTTAAAAATAATCCATAATTCATATTAATTTCTGAAGAATAAATAGACACTTTTACGATACAGATAGGTAATGTACATGTCCTACTGTTTAGAACGAGACTTCTCGATTTCTGGACAAATGGACAATAACCCACCACACTTCTCCAAGGGGGATTGGTAGGACAAGTAGACTCGAAAAAAATACTATATTTACCCCCATGCGGGAATTTGCAAACGTTTCCTTCGTCAGTATGTGTGCCTTTTAGGATGTCGGATATCTAAATCCTTTACTGTAACTATTTTCAAAATTGTTTATTCGAAATGAGGGTCTTACTCTCAAAATCCCAACAACTTAGCACTCAACATTTACTGGATTGGAAACAGATACTTTTCAAACACAGTAAAGCATGTATGTGAACACATTCTGTAGTGAAGATCCAATTTCGAAGTGGATTGTATCTATTGAAGATTTATCTCAATGGTAAGTTAACTGTATCAGTTAGGTAAAAGTCGCAAAAGTAATGACATGGGTATGGTTTACCAACAAGATATATGCATTGCGGTAAGAGCTATACAATGGGATGATACATCTGTTTTATGTTTTGATATACTATGTTGCATTTTTTTGTTTTTTATAGGAATAAAATATTATGAACAGAATTTTTAAATTGATTAATTTTTTAAATTGATTCGTAAATTTATAAAAAAGAGATTAAATTTGAATGTGTTTGTTTGAAAATAATAATAGTAAGTAGATACAACAGATACAAAAACCACCGTAAATAAAATAATGAGTATGTTTAATATTTTCTTGTATAGGGTGTCCGGTTATAATTCGAATAATCAGTAAACGCATGCTTACTGTTTATTTTCTGCTAATATTGAGAGAACATCCTGAATTCACGCCACGAATTTCATCATCTCATACTTCTAGAGCAGCAAATTTCAACGATATCCTCTGGCCAGCCTGGTCACTGGATCTTTCTTTTTGTGGTTCACAAAAGAAAATATCGTCTGTGAGGTAAAACAGCATCCCGACGTCACTACTTCAGCGAGTGGCACAGAATACTGTATCCTAGTTTCCAACAGTGTGCCCGACGTGGCGATCAACATTTAGACAAAATATTTTTTAAACGATAAAACCAGCACTTCCCCGTAAAAGTTATTTAATTTTATTTATATCATTTGTAGTGTTTTTATTATTTATGTTCGAAAACCTAATGCTTCCACCGGACACCTCATATCGTGCTGTTTCTATCTGATAAGTTATCCATCTTCTCGAATAAAGGTCAGAGCTGAGACTTCCATTTATTTGATTAATCTCCTAAGAGACCAACTTAATCAAAAGGTCTGCAATGTGCTAACTGGGGACAACAACAACTACCACGATGGCTAAAACTCGGCGAGAAAGACTGCGTAGTCTCACGATTCCAAGAACCACTTAGATGAGCTAAGATCTCGGTTTGGATCGCTATAGAAAAATATGTTGTCGACAAGGCTCATTTTTTTGAACCAAAATTGTGAAATTACTTATGAAAAATGGAACAGATGGCAGGGCGAATAGACGTATTTAGGGCACAAGCTGGAAAATAAATTTGACTTGTTAGGAATAACATTAGTCACTCCCAGGACTTTCTAATAAATTTATGTCATAAAACTATCTTCAAATATATCAAAAGAATACGTTACAAGAGTGTAACACCTTTAAAATAGTAGTCATAGCGTTTAAAATAATTCCGTACTTAATTTTAATACTATCTTATTTAGGAAACAAGAGGACAGCATTATGTATATTAACTGGGTAGTCTAGAGTTTTTTAATTCAACTATAATTTTAATACAATGCTCATAATTTCGTCGCGGCTATTTTGGCCAGTGGATATCCTTCAAGCTGAAATAAATTTACTAAAAGTTACAATAAGAATTCACGGTGCAACATGTTACGAAGTAGAGATGGATAAAAAACAACTGATAGAATTATTTCCGGCTCTAAGCAGTTCCTGTCAGAGTACTACTATTCTTCATCTACCTTTACAGTAAACGCTATAAAAAGTTCAACTATTCTTTCAAATAAATGAAAGTAAGTTTTGATAACATGCCGAGAAGCCAAACAAATGTTATTTGTTTTATTATTATAGATCTATCTATAAATTAATACTAATAACTATTGCTAGTAGTTTAGTTTAGGTTTAGTATCTTATGCTACCTCAATGCTGGGCTAAAGCATTCCCATTTCTGAAGGAATACACGGTTATCCGCTATATTTGTCCAAGTCGTATTGGTGGGGTGCCATTTAATAATACGAGCGTATATTTCACAACATTCGCAGGTTTCATTACGATCCTACTGGGAAAAGTATTCCTACTCTGGTACAGGGTATTAAAATTTATGTTTCATATTTATGCTGAACTTTTTTTTTCCAATATTCATCAAAATAATTGAAATTTTCAAAAGCGGAACAATAATTTACCTTGATGGTAAAATAAATTGAGATACACATTAAGAATACAATATTTATTGGCGACTTATTGTTCTAATACTAATCCAATAAGTAACTTACTATTTTTATCAAATAATACAACCATAATGATTTTTATATTTTCAAGTAATTTAAACTACTCTGTTTTAGAGTCTTTAGATGACAATAATCTCTATGCAACGTTGGACTGCAGAGTGTGTCGTGCAGCCAAGTAATATATTAAATTGGCCCGAGCCCAAGCGAGCATGGTATTTGCCTCAATTAATGGGACTTTACGGAGCAACTGAAACGCTTCGTATTTGCTCTGTACCGGACATTGTTTCAGTTCTTGCTGAGTTCGCTTCGACGTTGCGACCACTCCGCTGGGCGCATTTACGCTGCTTTTTTTACTCATTTTGTTTTTAGACTTGACATTATACTATAAGACTGGAAACATATTTTTAACTATTTATTGTAAGTGATAATCAAACTATCCCCATACAAACTCTTGTCTTACGCACATTTACACACAAAAACGCTATATTGTTAAATTGGATACTTTACTATTTAAATAAAATACAAATAATTTTATAGATACATAAAACATTGTAATAAATATACACAACGAGAGTTTAGATTATTTAATCATTGGTGTTTATTATGTGTAATTATTTTTTAGCAAATTAAAAGGTTCTATCGCTTCTATAATCTCATATGCGGTACATACCTATTAATCATTTACTGTCAGTTTCACTATCTTGGACCAAAGGGCCCCTTGTACATTTGCGCACAGTTATTAGAATCTTTTTAATTCTTAAGCTTACCCTCATCTTTGACTTGTTTTATATTTATAAATAATATTTCAAAATGTGGTGCTATCACGTTTCATTAATATTTCACATTATTAGAACATGATGTGTTAACTAATAAACTTTTTATTGCCTTTATCATAGTGAAGTTTAAATGGGAGATGATAGACAAAGATTATATACGGTACAAGCCTTAATATTACATCGACACGTTATAATTATTTTTAAAATTCCCATTGGCTCCGACGACCGATTGGCTCAGTGGCGGGGCCCTCCGCCCACGGAGTCAATGGTCGCGGGTTCGATTCCCGCATCGGAATAAATATTTATATGGATTTATAAATGTTCATTCCGAGTCTGGTAACCCCCCCCCAATCCTTATTTCCTTTCCTACCCCTTCCTTTCTTCTCTGTCCTTCCTTTCCTTTCCGCCAATCCACGGTCTGCCGTGCCAATGGATGCATGGCTAGGGGCGAGCTTAGTCACAAGCGTGCCGATCGTCTTGGGATCGAGCTCCCCCGGGTACTATGGTGCCATACCTCAGCGTGCAGGGCTCTGCTGGGGCTGACCTCCATCCTCCCTTGCGGCTCGTGGGATTCACTAAGACGAATTTAATATACCTAATTTGTCGAAAATGACGGCGACGTGGTTCGCCACCTGTCACGTCCTGATTCTCACGAGGGCGAAAAGCGATGAATGGCAGCGGATGGAGCTCTGCGGTCTCTGCCAACCTCTGCGGGGGATAGGCGTGAATATATATAAAAAAAAATAATAAAATTCCCATAGATATGTATTGGTAATGTCTGAACCGACAATTTTATGTTATATAAAAAATGAATTTAAAATGTTTATGTTAAAATAAAACGATATTCTCTGATGAATTAGGTCAATGGCATAAACACAACAATCGGAATAACGAGGTCGCGGGTTTAATCCTTGCATCGACATAAACATAATGTACGTTTTATAGATATTTATTTCGAATTTGGATGCTTCACCAATCCGCCTTGGACAAGGGTGGTTGGTTAATTTCCGTTTCTCTAGAAATGGGAACGTCCCGTGCCGTTGTAAAAATATTATAATTAAAAAAAATCAAATAAATAAGGAAAACGTCTTTATTATATCTTAACGGGCCATTATGGGTGCTATCTTATAAAATTGATTAAAAAATCTTTTAAAATACATATGTGTGGGCTTGTTTGATGCGCTTATATGATCATCGTCTTTAGCATATACTACGGAAAAACAGAAAATACATTTTGTTGACCTCTAAAGATATTTTTTGAGTTCTTCTTAAAGCCATCGTGATGTTTTTTAAAAAATATTTGTCGTTTTGTGAGTTTTATATGGAAAGTTTACAAAATTATTATTTTGAATACTATTTAATCTGCTTTAATAGAAATAATTTTATTTTGTTGTATTTTTTTTAAGGTAATTGTATATTTCTAATGATGCTATTTATTATATATGTATACATTTAGGTAAACTAAGTAAACAGTATATTTTTTATAAATGACTATTATCGTGGCTAATTTAGCTGAAATTTTCATTAATCCCATTTTAGATTACTGGTCTAAATATTATATATTCTAAAAAGGAAATTTCAAACTATTTCGTTTATCAATTCAGTAATTTAATTCGGAAATTAAAAAATAAAGCACATATTTCTCAAGATAAGTTAAAGATCGATAAGAAGTCGTTTGCTTTGGCATCCAACCAATATTTTACGAGATGAAGTAGGCTCTTGGCTCGGAAAGGTGTTGCGAGTTATCTTCGGATTCCGCTCGCTCGGCTGCCTGACAACATTACGGGATCTAGCGAGCCGGCTTTAATACACGTGACCATCACTTAATCCCGACAATCTGTTGTTATGAGTGAATGGTACATAATGAATTTACGTCCGCTAGACGTGAGTTGTACGTGTGATACTAGCACGTACATTAATCCCTGAGGATATCGCCCACCTTTTATTTATGTTGTATATGTTCCATAGTGAATATAATACATATTTCTTCATTGAACGCCGGGAAAGTTGCCTTGTTTACGATATAATAATTTATAAAATAGAATAAGCTTTATTTCATCTTCTACAGTAGGTACGACGCCAATATAATAAGATAAAATGAAATAAAATGTTACACAGAGATAAGATAAATTATTTGATGTACGCTTACTTATTGATATAAAATTTAGTCGCAAAAAAGCGTTAGTAGTACGGTGGTAAGATTACAGTACTGATTTCCAATACCATATATGTACATTTACCAACATATGTATATGGGTGTCACAGTAACAGATTAAAAAAATATTATTATAATGGGAACATACGTTCAGAAATATGATAGGTGCTTTATTTTTTAAGACCCAAATCTAATTAATGTGAATACCATGAACAGCAACTTTTTACGATATACGTATATATACTTAAAAATTTTAGTATTTTTTCGACATTGTAAAGTGTGAGCACTTAAAATTCATGCAAACAATAACAAATATCAATTACTTAAGAATAAATTATTTGAAATCAAAGTATATTGAAAACAAAGGCCTTGTTCGTACCCGAGGGCAATAAAAAAAAGAATTGAATAGAATTTTCTTAGGAACATCTAGCTTCGAGGATAATGTAATGGGGATAAATTCAATTATCCACGCTCTTTTGTTTTTTGCAAGAAGAACCAAGCTGGCTAGTGTAGCTCTGATAAAAGCCGTGATGGAAACTGCACATTCCTTGCGCGAAGTACATTGCTGATTTGTACGGTAGAGCGTGTTTCCGACACAACAGGGCGTCCCTTCCCCCTCATCCCTGTGGATGGTAGCGGGAAAGAGCTGGCAAGGTCTATTCAAATATCCCTTGTCTGTTCACACCCCTCCCCACCCGCAAGCGCCTCGCAGTCTCGTTCATATTTCGTACTCCTATTTTGCGCAGCATCCCCGGGTACTACAATGTACTCGGTAGACTTCGTAAAGTCTTAAGCGAAGCGGGTGGTATTCAACTTTCATCTTTAACACAACGTGTTAAGATATAGTTTTCTTTGTTGACGAGCTGCTCTTTTAAACTGTTAAGCAGTGTTGAAATGTTGCCTCCTGAAGCTCGGTATAGGGGTAGAGATTCAGTACAAGTAGCGTGTAGGGGCGCGGCTCGCCGCAAAGTTAGACGCGACTGAGCTGTAGCCGATAACGACACTTCACGTCTAACCGGTAGTAAAAAAAATAATTCATTATTAAAATATTACATACAAAAGTAACGGAAAACATCAGTTAAGCAAAGGTATGTTTGAATATTTTTCGAAAGGCGTTGTAATTTGAAGGGATGCGAAAAGTTTTCGGATAATTTGATTGCGTTGATCGCTCCCTCCGGTGATTCTTACCCTCACCTATCAACCGCGTGACGGGCAGAAGTGTTGTTGACTTGTTGTTTCAATTTTGTTTTGATTCTTCTTAAACTGATGCTATGTATTTATTTTAATAGTAGTATAAAATTTTAACTTTTTTGCTACATTATTGATATATTCGTATGATTTCAGATGCCTGGGTGATAGACTAACGTTCTAGAAGCAATAGAGGTAATATGAATTTATTTTTATTTTTTTTATTTATTTTTATATTTTACTGTTTTTATTTGTGATTTTAAATTAAAATGAAAATTACATATCTACATATCTTTAGCGTACTTTACTTGACAATGATTCATATTTAACTTGAAAATTTAAACTGATGGTGAAATTTTCTCATTTTTCTTCCCGGAAATCAATCTCGTAATTCAAAAAGGTCCCAAGCACTATGATATTTAACTCTTTGATTTAATTGATTTGCTATTTTACGACAACGATTTTATGATTTAATTTACCATTTTTTTGTCTACTGTGTTTTTTTGAATTGACATAGAATTTGTAATTTTTTTGTTGAGTCTTTCTTAAATATCACAGTACAATGAATTTGTGATATTCGACTACCTAAATGGTTCAGTGGCTTTCACAGTCAGTGGTTTTGGGTGTAATTCCGGTTTAATCTTAACTATTTATTCCGAGTCTTGAATCAATCCGAAAATCCAAAAGTCCAAGCAATCCTCGGTAGGCCCAGTGCTCAACAGTGGAACTTATAAAATTATCTTATTTCTGATGGGTTTTTTTAAATAGGTATTAATTTGTTCCTGAACAATATTTTACTTTAAATCTAAAGTAGCAATGGTAAAACTTCTTAGGGGCTGGGCTTACGGTTTAAGGTCGTTGGTTTAATTCTACCTTTCTTAGACTGTTCACATGACCCATGTTGACCTAACACTAGCGACATTTGCTTAATTAGAATAATTGTTGCTACAATTTTAATGATATTAAAGCAAGTCTGACAAATTAGATTTCAAAATACAATTAACATTTGAAAAAAAATCTATAATTGAGGGTATTCAAAATCGTTGAAGTAGGTACAATGTATTGAAGAAAATATGCAACACATGACTTCATTTTAAAATTTGATTTTGTTTGCCTGTTCCTATGTAACAAAACCTTTTTTATCATATTGACTACCCTGAAGTAATTTTTATATCTCGATATCTCTTAGATAGTAACAATTAGGTACAGTCTACGCATACTTCCAAGCTTTTAATGGATTCTCATCACTTTTTTTCACACACACACACATTCACGCTACAAACTGTTAGTGCGTTATGAATATTATCCGCTTAAGATATTATTGATTTTGCAAGGATGAAAGTTCAAAATATTAGAAATAGTATTATCCTTATAGTTTCGGGTTAAAAGAATAAAATTTTTAACTGTTATTTTAATTGAATTAAAAATTTAAGCACTTCGATATAGTTTCTTGTAAGTTATTCTCTATATAGGTTATAGTTTTTAGTTATAGGTTTTATTTTATCAGCAGAGTTTTCTTTCTAAGAGTTTTTTTTTAAATCAAAATTAAATAAATCACATTCGACTTTGACTATGGTTATCTAGTTCTTTCGATTTAATAAGTCTATATGCATGTTTATAAAACAAGTCTACACATACCTCAAAGGCCAGCAACCCTTCCGTATTATTTATTGTATTGCGGATGTCTATCGGCGGCGTCCATTGTTTTCCATTAGGGTATACGCCCGCTCGTTTGCCCTCACAAGGATATTACATTAAACATGTAGCTAGCTATACATGATATTGGTACATAATTGTCGAAATAGTGCGACGTATTAAGATTACGAGCAAAATTAGATAATTCATAGAACCTTTAGGTGAATTTGAAGTTCAATTTGAAAGGACCTTGAAATTCAAATAAATATACTTATCCTCGACTACTATTAAAGATTACCACTTATCAAATAACATGAACATAAATGTAAAAAAATAAATTAAATATGACACAAATATAAAAGACCTGTTATTTAATATGTGTATTTATTTAACGTAATGAATACTTTAATAATAATTAATATCCCATATTCCCCCACATCAGTCGTAATCACTCCTAAAAATAATACCATATCATGTAGTTAATTCCCTAAGTCAAATGATATTGTTGAATCATTTCGGTATACGGGCGTTTGTAAGACTCAGAGGATTTCTTTGTTCATAAATTAGTTAAAGAAAGCTAACATTAGGTGGCTAACATAACGCATATGTAATTTTTAAGTGAGCCCCGTTATATTTGATGATATATATAACGAATCGCAATTAATTGCGATTCGTTATATAAATGAATATTCTAAATATATTTTTGATAATACATCGCTATAAAACTAATTCTAAATATGCTGTTAAAGTTTCTTATAAAAATTTCGTATATCTTTCATAGAAAAAGTTTTTTTGGAGGATTCGAATAGATTTTGACATGCTAATTTTGAACTATTATTATAATAAATAATAAGTTCGGTTGTAAGTTCCATTTAATATAACTTACGATAACATAATAATAGATTTATATAAAAAAATGCTAATATAATGTTTGTTGTTATATAAAAATAGATAGCGAAATACCCAAAATATATAAATATGAATGTTTATGTGTCCCGAACCTACACGTTCCTAAACTATTCATTCGATTGCGACGAAACTTCGGTAAGTTGTTGTTGGCACGCTTGGGGTAAGTTCTGGAATAAATACAACCGTTTTGCACACGTTCGCATAGGTGACGTATGAGTTTAACCTTACTTCACGCACTTCCTGTGTAAAAGAACAACTACGATAGTTTCTTTAAGTAAAATTAAAGGAAGAAAACTCAATTTTGAGTTAAGCTCGCCCTTGTACATCTTCTTTCCTTTTAATTCTTGTATGTCGTGTTTTGTGTACAATAAAGTATTAAATAAATAAAATAAAATTAAAACACACGAAACATGATTCAGTAAATTGAAATTTTCAGTAAACACCAACTTCTAAACTTAAGTTAAACATAAATAAAAAAATGCGAATAAAAGCCTGTAAAAGCAAAATAATGGATAATTAAATGTATCATATTTGCAATGAAAAAGAATGTCGGTGTTTCGAAACAAAACCGTTAATGGTGTAAAAATGAATTGCAACATTTTGGCGT
Source organism: Baronia brevicornis (assembly GCA_031353405.1). NCBI lineage: Eukaryota > Metazoa > Arthropoda > Insecta > Lepidoptera > Papilionidae > Baronia > Baronia brevicornis. The sequence goes on from JASFAT010002243.1 coordinate 59,093, forward strand.
CGGTGCTTAATTTGAATATTCCAGTTGAGGCGTAAATGAATATTGTATTGATTACATTTGTATCTCTTTATCCAAATTAAATTCATCAATACTTAGTTGTCATGATATGCACTATTTTTTATAAAAATGATGATGTATTATAATATACATTAGATAGATATAGATTTTTAAAATAAATATATTCTTTATTGTACATCCAAAACAAAATCATGCAATAATGTATTATACAAAGGTCGGTCTAATCGCTAATAGCGGTTTCTTCCAGATAACCGTTAGGCTGGCTTTAATTACCTATGTGCATATTGCATATATAATAATTAGATTTCATCTAATTGAATGAATAATTTATTTGGTTATTATTATGTTCTTTTTATAAATTTTATACTTAGAAAGTAAATCAGGGATTGTAATTGTTTGTTTTATAATATTATACAATTATTGTCAGTATTTGAGTTATCAGCTCAAAATTTAAAACACCAGCGCGTCAATCAAATTATGCAAATTCCTAAATCCGAACGAGTAAATTAAAAAAAAAAGCAACAAAGAACGTTTTTTTTTACTTTCATATTATATTTCGTGAAGTTTTTATAAAACCATCCTTACTTTAAATGTAAAAAGAGGTTGTTGTACGGTAAATACGAAGTATTCTATTCGATTCTATTTGATTCGATTCTATTAGATGACAAAAAATGTTATTTTGAAGTTACAAATTCTGATAGTAAGCTAACGATATATAAGTTTCTTTATGAAATATTAGCAAGCGAAATAATTACCATTTCAGTAACAGCCAGCCGTGTAATCAGTAGTTTCTCAGTCACGATCCACTCGCCCAACGTGTCGTCTATGGAAAATCTACTATCTTTAATAATTGATGAATATATCTACCAGACAGATAGAATTAAGCAGATGATATTTAATGTTTTATTCGTGTAAATGAATTATGCTTAATAGTAAAATATATAAATACGACGTGTCTGATACAAATCGGACTTTTCATGTGAATTTAAAATGAAATAAAATTTTTATCTTTGTGCTAACATGAAATATAAGATATAAAATTACTGGTTCAGCTAAGAAAATGAATAACAAGTGAGAGTACTGGGAAGACCTTACTACAAACTTTTATTACTCGCCCCGTCTCAGATGTGTTTTATCTTGGATCTATTCAAAGTAGACTTTCATAAAAATTACTTTGAAAAGTTTCTCTATAATTTGCTTTGAACATTAACCAGTCGATTTAACTTCATACTTTGAAATTAAATGACCTTACAAATATAACGTTCATTCTATTAACATAGATTTGAGCTATACAGTATTATGTTTAACATCTTTCACATGGCGCTATTTCCAAATTCATTGAACTCTAGAGTTACCAGTACCTAAAAAGTTCGTTATTTAACGCTGAAATTTAAACCCATTTGTTTTTGATATGATTCATATTAAGCATGAATACACGTGGTTAATTTTATTTTGTTAATTGAAGACATTATGATTTCATTTTAAAATTTTATAATACACATTGAAATCGAGAGATAATACATTGACCGACGCAGACAAAATTTCTCCATTGTCATCGCTCGCCGGCAAAAGTGCATTTAATACGAAGGTGGTGTCGATAAAAGTTTTAACTAATTAAGTTAGTGTTCTCGACACCAGTTTTACTACTAATTTAATTGCTTCAAGACGTCATTCATATGCATTCATTTTAAAAATAGAAATCGTAAAAGCGAATGATTATGGCAGCTCGTGTTGTCGTTTGCATTCCGTGCTAATGACATCAAGATTGTCAATTATAATGAGTTCGGTGTATTATTCAAATTACAAATGCCACCTAATACTAATACTCTTTTTAGGTTGTAATATTTTTTATGAGATATTTGTTTGTCTGGAGGGTTTTCATGTCTTTGTCTTTCACGACACTATAAATGTTATTTTTTTCCAAACAATTTGTTTCTTTCTGCTTATTATCCGCCAGTTCACCAGATCACAGGGAATTGTGCTCGTGAACAATCGTACACAGAATTTGTTTCTGCTTGCGGGTCGCGTAATCTAATACGTATGCTAATTTATGGTAGCTCTCTGGCATTATAGACGTAGCTTCGGGAGCAAAATAACGACCTCACACCCCCCACCCCGGGGCGAATCCCCTCTCCACCATCTTGGCTTTGATACAATGGTTAGTACAAATTGAAGTGCAGTTAACTAGAGAAACTGCAGTGGTAGAATAATTATAACAGTTTTAATAGAATTTTTAACAAACATTAACGTTTACTGATATTTAACAAGGAACAAATTTAAAGTTATTATAATTCGTCTTTTTTAAATATCTTTGTCTTTATTTACATATATAATATTTTATAACTGCATTATATCTTTATAAATATTTCTCTTAGCAAACATCTGAAAATCTTATCTAAGGCAGTTTTGATTAGTAAGTCATTTCAGAGTTGTCTTGTATCATAATGAATGTGAAAAAAGAAGTCATTGATTAACTTTTTGATACGTAATAATTATTAACATCGTCAAATCATTTTTTAAACAAGAAGGTTAACTTTATTTTTTAATATTATTATTTTAATTTTTTTATGAAGGCTAACAGGTACGTAAATAATTTTTGATGTTCAGTAAATAAAAGTTATATTAAAAAGAATTCACTTATTTGAAAAATATAGTTCGCGTTGAAGAATTTATTAGTAGTTATCTACGAATGATCTCATATGATCAAAATATATATGTATCTAATATTGAAAATTAAATTGTGACTTTGGTGCATAGCTTTATTCGTCTTTACTGTTGCTGCTTGCAGTTTAAAACTAAATCGAAGCAAGTTTTAAATTTCGTACATGATATTTTTAGAGTTCCTTGTTTAACTTATATTTATGTAAATCAATCAATGTAAATCAATGTGTGATTTTTTTAAATCTTTAAAAATTCTTGTATATGTTTGCGTTTATAATATGAAGTTAATACATCTGGTACAAAAAATCAACATTTTTTTTATAAAAATCATAAAACTGCATTTTAAAGTTATATTCAGTGCAAGCAGCATTATTTAACTCAATATGGGTGTCACTAGATATTAACATCGCCGGCGCGCTAGAACTAACATAAATATTAATAACGACTTCTGCAACTTGACTACTAATATTAAATAATTTCTTGTTTGTTGTTCAAATCTTTTTTATTTTATCGGAAAAAAGTATAACGGAATAATACATATGTGGATATTAAACCTTATTGGCTTTTCTTGTCTTCAATAGTTTCATCATGTTTTTAAATTGATTATATATTTGTCTCTCTCATATGAATTGTAATGTTACTACAATAAGAACGCGCGCGCCACCTATTAAAAGTGATTGTATTAATTCAAAAATCTTTCCGAGCGTACGAGAAAAACATTTTGCTCTAATCGGATTTTATTTTAGAACATTTTTATTATTTTTGATATTCACGGATGTTATTGTTTTAATTATATTTTTATTTTTAAAAGTACTCTTATGTCCGCATCCGTAACAAATCTGTATACAGAAAATAGTGGCATAAATTTAACTTTCCTCAATTCTCGCCTTCCACATTTACAAAGGCGCAAATGTACGATATGCAAATGCAATTTCATCTAACAGCTCCGCCGGCTTTATCTAAAGCTGTTGTCTGCATGCAGGCATGCGGCGGCTGCTATTTACCAATTGCCACTTTACACTTAGTTGCTCTTACAATTTATTCTTATTCTTTGAGTTTTTTTAAACTATCCATGTCTGTGCTCATAAATAATAATATTAATAACGAAATTTATTCATTTCATTTGTGGAATAAGGTGTAGGTATTTTTTTATTTTATTTATTCTTTTTTTGTTTCGTACAATAAATGCATATGAAAAAAATACTAATTATTATTTGTTGTAACTTCAATAATATCCCATGATATGAAGACGTTAATAATCATCATCATTAACAATCTGTGAATCCCAATCCTCTTTAAAGCGTGAGGATTATGGTAACATTCGTCGTTTGTGAGTGAGATCAATATTCAGAAATAGATTGTCATGGCAATATTCACTGTTTTAAAGTAGTAGAAAATATTTACTTTCTTCAAGCTCATATTTAAATGTTTGATCATACTGTTCTATACTAATAGCGTCATTTCTTGTTACTAATTCTCGTCACGTTCTTATTCGATACGTTGTGGTGTCCGTCAGACCTTAAATTCGAATTTCAAGCCTTTGTAAGTTTTCTATATACTTTAGCAATATAAAGTAACAAAATAAAACGGAAGTTTTTAATATTATAATATTACTATTGGTTCGTTTTTACGTTGAAAGGAATTTTATAATCATCAATACATCTGTAATAAACCACTGCTGAACCTTTCTCAAAATTGAGGGAGTAACTGGTATTTGCACTCATATTCGTCTCTTACGACACTGACGAGATTTAATTATTGTATTCGGAATCACAAGGAAAATGAAATACATTATTCTTTAATCGGCCCCTCATTGCTTAGGGTCATGGTCAGTAGAACCTCAAACGGACAATCTGTATCCGTTGGTTCTAGTCCAAAGTAGCCATACCACATGCTGGATATACTTCGTCGGACCATTTAGTTTGCAACCGTCCTCACATTCTTTTCTCTTCTGTATTGACCCAATAGTGACCAGCTTTCCAGGTCACCATCTCTTCTTTGTATATAACATAAAACAATGTATTGGAATATACTACCTACACTAGTCGAAATAAGTCACGTAATACCATACGTTATGTGCTACTGAAACAAACTTTCAAGTTCTGAGCTCACAATAAATATTATACGCAACTTTGCCCATGTACGCTCCAACCAGACTTTAGTGCATAGCATTACCCGTCTCTACTATTGCTGCTTGCATTGTAGAACTAAATTAAATTGAAGCAATTGTCTCGCCTCTGCAGCTGTTCTGGGCGCTATTTGAATGAATATTGCACTGCTGTAGTTGCTAGATTACAAAACAACTATGTATTTTAATTTAAACTTTGCTTCTCGGTTAGACGTCTTTGGTTTCCTTACCTAATTATTTCAATTGTCTATGACGATGACAAATAAAAATACTTCATGCTCTCCATTTGTATCACTATTTCTTATTTTTTCTAAGGATAATTTTACACTGAATTACTAGAATCGGTGTTTTAGTTAATGTAACAGAAATCCGTGTAAAAATGGACATTTTTATGGTTATAGTGAAATTAAGGCTACGAGTATTTTTTTACGACATGTAATCGTCTTGGGATGCTTTCCATCAAGCTTTTGATGGTGTCATGTGGAATTTGTTCCCACTCAGTCCAGGCGTTTAGGCTCCCTGATTTTAGCTCGTAGAGATGGTTGGACAGATTGTACTCACCTTTTTAGGAAGTCCCAGAATCAATGGGGTTAAGGTCGGGGCTACGCGCTGGCTAATCCAAACGATAAATACCGACCTGTTGCATATAAGTATCGACTTCGGCAGAACAGTGAGCTCGAGCATTATCGTCCATGTAAATGGAATCTTCTCCAATTACAGTCAGTGCGAGTTGTGCGTGTTGACAAAGAATTTCTGTTATGTACTTTTGCGCATTTATTGAGCCACTTTCAATGAATACTATCTCGGTTCGATAGTTGAAAGTTACGCCCACTCAAAACGTAACAGATTCTCCACTATAAGTGGTGATTTCTTTAAAATATACGTCAACATAGCCTTCCTCTGGTCTTCGTAACACTTGCCGATGTCGGTGCTCACCACGCAGACAAATTTGAGCCTCATCGAAGAAGAGTATGTTACTCCAGTTACCTAGTGTCCAAAATAAGCAACTTTTAGGGAAGCTCAATCGAACATTTCAGTGCTCACAGAGTAACTTGGAGGCCCTTGCTGGTCGTCTACTGCGTATATCAGCCGCTAAAAGCCTCTTCTTCGCAGTCCATAGCCTAATTTGTGCTTTGCGTACTTCATAAAGGTTTCTTTTGAGGTCTATGTAACTGCATTTGCGGTTCCTCAGCGCCTGAGTCACTAAAAAGCTGTCGTCTCTTGGTTGTGTGCAACGTTTTCTCCCCCAGAACATTGCCTTTTCTGAACAGAATCTGACTCTTGGTATCAAGTCCAGGTTCTTGGGACGGTTGAACGTCTCACGTTTAACCGCTTTGAGATGTAACATAGCTACACCCCTCTTCCAGCAACGCTATAATTTTAGTAGCTTTTACTTTTTCTGCTATTACAATAGAAACAAAGATATCTGTTATTAATGGAGTCAGGCGTTACTTTGCGGAAATCCATCACTATATGGACAGTCAAAAGTTTTACTTAGCTAAGATCCGCGACAAGCAAAACAATAACAGAAAAGTAATAATGTGTGTTTTTCCGTTGGGTTTAGTGGATTTATTTGGAACTTAAACCAAAAACTTACCGAAAATCGGCCATCAACTCTCCACTCACCGACCACTATACACAACACCAAACACACATTATCACTTTTCCATCTTGTAAACGACACGTGTTTCGCCCCAACACGAGGCATCTTCAGGTATAGTAGACTCTACGGAAGACAACCGAACTTTTCGGTTGCCTTCCGTAGAGTCTACTATATTCGGTAAGTTTTTGGTTTAAGTTCCAAATAAGTCCACTAAACCCAAAAGAAAAACACACATTATTAATTTTCTGTTATTGTTTTGCTTGTCGCGGATCTTAGCTAAGTAAAACTTTTGACTGTCCATATAAAGATATCTGTTTTAAGTCACAATAAGCAGGATGATGCGACAGACAAATTATTCAACTACAAATAACAAAAAGTTAGTTTTAGTTGCTTGATAACCTAAGAACAAACTCGCGAAAAGTAAAAGATCAAAAACTAAAAAAAGGATTATTTTTTAAAAACAAAATCTTTTAATTTGGAATAAACTTTTTTCATATTTAGACTCTTTATTAATGACCAGTAACATAGTTTGGCTATTAAAACCTCTCTAGAACTAAAAAAGCCTTATATATATGTATATATATATATATATATATATATATATATATATATATATATATATATATATATATATATATATATATATATATATATATATATATATGTATATATATGTATGTATGTATGTATATTCATGCTATGTAGTATATATATATAGCATACAAGTTTTAATTTGCGTGTAGCACCCATCTCTTTATACTTTCAATTGTCTCCGTAGATTGCTTTTTCAGTTTTTATTAGGTTTATTTCAAAGAAAACAATAAAATCTTTACTCGAAGTGTGGCAAACATTTTCCTATTTATTTTTGTAAGAAATATTCGACATCGATTTAACTTACGACCTCCGTGTCACGTTACGTTTTTGTGGCATTGTGTGGTGTGTAAAATATCGAATCAAAATCTTTATGTGCACTAAAACAAGCGCGTGTAAAAACACAAGTATTAACAAAAAACTGCACCCTCTCCCATTTGATAGGATATGGGCATATTGATCGGTTGTAATATGTAAAACGTGTTGCCAAATATAAATCTCGTGCGGTCGTGCTGGAGCCGAGCCAAACGCCTATCGCGGAATCTAGCCTTAGGCATTTAGCGCGCGCCATTGTTATGCATATATTTAACGAGATTATTCTTTTTGTAAACGTAAGGGATTGTGTGTTTTATTTCGCTCGATAAAGACTATTAATATTAGCGGTTGTTTGTATTCTTGTTATGGAATGATTGTTGTGTTTGTTTACATTTTATCATATTTGTAACTATATTTGCAGGTCATCGACATAGCGCTTTGAATTTAAAACACTAAAGTTGTAATGGATCGATCATATATTTAGGATAATTATACAAATGTAATAGACGAGTGCTGTTAGTAAACGAAGTCTTACATTTTTCATTTTACAGTCAAATAGGTATAATGTGGGCAGGTTGACTAGCAGAAACTTGATGCGTATAACAGAAGATTGGGCTAGGTAGCGTGTATTGGGAGACAACAAGAAGGGTTAAGGACTTAAAGTTAAGGACCGTATTTAAAAAGTGATAAATAAAAGAAAACATGGATATTGTTCTTAATGAAACAATTAATTCATGCCCACTGCACAAGCATCTTAGCTTACTGTATAGTAGTATATTACTATGTATTTATATAAAAGTTGCCTCTATTTTATTACGTTATCGAATCTCTCTGCTAGTAAAATTTCTAAAGTATACTTATGTGACTGAGATAATAGTAAACAAAGTTTAATAATGTTGCTGGAAGTGGGTAATCTCTAAAGAGCATGTACTCGAAGTTAACTCGTTAGAGAGAATTATTAAAAGGAAAGTTTTTGTTTAATATCTTTAGAAACAATTGTATTAGTTGCAACATTTTTAGCGCTTTGTCATATTTGTCACTAATTATTACAAATGTGTAGTATACAAGTGATTATATAAACTACATTTATACAAAAATATACAGTAAGCTTAGTAAATTATATATTCTTTGCAAAATAATGCATGCAGGACATGTGTACCAAAATTTTCCATATTTGTTTAGCCACTTTCATCTTTTACGTCTGTCTATTCGTAAGTTGACTACTCTTGATACGCCTAAAGCAAAAATAACTTGTTGTAATTATTTTGAAATATGAAAAATGCCTCAGAAAAAAATAATAATCTAAAATATAAACCTTGGGAGTGTAACTAATTCAAAAATTTCCGCTCACACTAAGGGATGCGCCTACAAATGCCGCCTACATTTAAATTCCACTCATTAAACAAAAACTTTCCTTTTAATAATTCTCTCTAACGAGTTAACTTCGAGCACATGCTCTTTAGAGATTACCCACTTCCAGCAACATTATTAAACTTTGTTTACTATTATCTCAGTCACATAAGTATACTTTAGAAATTTTACTAGCAGAGAGATTCGATAACGTAATAAAATAGAGGCAACTTTTATATAAATACATAGTAATATACTACTATACAGTAAGCTTAGATGCTTGTGCAGTGGGCATGAATTAATTGTTTCATTAAGAACAATATCCATGTTTTCTTTTATTTATCACTTTTTAAATACGGTCCTTAACTTTAAGTCCTTAACCCTTCTTGTTGTCTCCCAATACACGCTACCTAGCCCAATCTTCTGTTACACGCATCAAGTTTCTGCTAGTCGCCCTGCCCACATTATACCTATTTGACTGGAAAATGAAAAATGTAAGACTTCGTTTACCAACAGCACTCGTCTATTACATTTGTATAATTATCCTAAATATATGATCGATCCATTACAACTTTAGTGTTTTAAATTCAAAGCGCTATGTCGATGACCTGCAAATATAGTTACAAATATGATAAAATGTAAACAAACACAACAATCATTCCATAACAAGAATACAAACAACCGCTAATATTAACAGTCTTTATCGAGCGAAATAAAACACACAATCCCTTACGTTTACAAAAAGAATAATCTCGTTAAATATATGCATAACAATGGCGCGCGCTAAATGCCTAAGGCTAGATTCCGCGATAGGCGTTTGGCTCGGCTCCAGCACGACCGCACGAGATTTATATTTGGCAACACGTTTTACATATTACAACCGATCAATATGCCCATATCCTATCAAATGGGAAAGGGTGCAGTTTTTTGTTAATACTTGTGTTTTTACACGCGCTTGTTTTAGTGCACATAAAGATTTTGATTCGATATTTTACGTTTCAGCCACAAAAACGTAACGTGACACGGAGGTCGTAAGTTAAATCGTTGTCGAATATTTCTTACAAAAATAAATAGGAAAATGTTTGCCACACTTCGAGTAAAGATTTTTTTGTTTTCTTTGAAATAAACCTAATAAAAACTGAAAAAGCAATCTACGGAGACAATTGAAAGTATAAAGAGATGGGTGCTACACGCAAATTAAAACTTGTATGCTATATATATATACTACATAGCATATATATATATATATATATATATATATATATATATATATATATATATATATATATATATATATATAAGTTTTTGGTTTAAGTTCCAAATAAATCCACTAAACCCAACGGAAAAACACACATTATTACTTTTCTGTTATTGTTTTGCTTATCGCGGATCTTAGGTAAGTAAAACTTTTGACTTTCCATATAGTGATGGATTTCCGCAAAGTAACGCCTGACTCCATTAATAACAGATATCTTTGTTTCTATTGTAATAGCAGAAAAAGTAAAAGCTACTAAAATTATAGCGTTGCTGGAAGAGGGGTGTAGCTATGTTACATCTCAAAGCGGTTAAACGTGAGACGTTCAACCGTCCCAAGAACCTGGACTTGATACCAAGAGGCAGGTTCTGTTCAGAAAAGGCAATGTTCTGGGGGAGAAAACGTTGCACACAACCAAGAGACGACAGCTTTTTAGTGACTCAGGCGCTGAGGAACCGCAAATGCAGTTACATAGACCTCAAAAGAAACCTTTATGAAGTACGCAAAGCACAAATTAGGCTATGGACTGCGAAGAAGAGGCTTTTAGCGGCTGATATACGCAGTAGACGACCAGCAAGGGCCTCCAAGTTACTCTGTGAGCACTGAAATGTTCGATTGAGTTTCCCTAAAAGTTGCTTATTTTGGACACTAGGTAACTGGAGTAACATACTCTTCTTCGATGAGGCTCAAATTTGTCTGCATGGTGAGCACCGACATCGGCAAGTGTTACGAAGGCTATGTTGACGTATATTTTAAAGAAATCACCACTTATAGTGGAGAATCTGTTACGTTTTGAGTGGGCGTAACTTTCAACTATCGAACCGAGATAGTATTCATTGAAAGTGGCTCAATAAATGCGCAAAGGTACATAACAGAAATTCTTTGTCAACACGCACAACTCGCACTGACTGTAATTGGAGAAGATTCCATTTACATGGACGATAATGCTCGAGCTTACTGTTCTGCCGAAGTCGATACTTATATGCAACAGGTCGGTATTTATCGTTTGGATTAGCCAGCGCGTAGCCCCGACCTTAACCCCATTGATTCTGGGACTTCCTAAAAAGGTGAGTACAATCTGTCCAACCATCTCTACGAGCTAAAATCAGGGAGCCTAAACGCCTGGACTGAGTGGGAACAAATTCCACATGACACCATCAAAAGCTTGATGGAAAGCATCCCAAGACGATTACATGTCGTAAAAAAATACTCATAGCCTTAATTTCACTATAACCATAAAAATGTCCATTTTTACACGGATTTCTGTTACATTAACTAAAACACCGATTCTAGTAATTCAGTGTAAAATTATCCTTAGAAAAAATAAGAAATAGTGATACAAATAGAGAGCATGAAGTATTTTTATTTGTCGTCGTCATAGACAATTGAAATAATTAGGTAAGGAAACCAAAGACGTCTAACCGAGAAGCAAAGTTTAAATTAAAATACATAGTTGTTTTGTAATCTAGCAACTACAGCAGTGCAATATTCGTTCAAATAGCGCCCAGAACAGCTGCAGAGGCGAGACAATTGCTTCAATTTAATTTAGTTCTACACTGCAAGCAGCAATAGTAGAGACGGGTAAAGCTATGCACTAAAGTCTGGTTGGAGCGTACATGGGCAAAGTTGCATATAATATTTATTGTGAGCTCAGAACTTGAAAGTTTGTTTCAGTAGCACATAACGTATGGTATTACGTGACTTATTTCGACTAGTGTAGGTAGTATATTCCAATACATTGTTTTATGTTATATACAAAGAAGAGATGGTGACCTGGAAAGCTGGTCACTATTGGGTCAATACAGAATCTTCTCTTCTGTATTGACCCAATAGTGACCAGCTTTCCAGGTCACCATCTCTTCTTTGAATGTGAGGACGGTTGCAAACTAGATGGTCCGACGAAGTATGTCCAGCATGTGGTATGGCTACTTTGGACTAGAACCAACGGATACAGATTGTCCGTTTGAGGTTCTACTGACCATGACCCTAAGCAATGAGGGACCGATTAAAGAATAATGTATTTCATTTTCCTTGCGATTCCGAATACAATAATGAAATCTCGTCAGTGTCGTAAGAGACGAATATGAGTGCAGATACCAGTTACTCCCTCAATTTTGAGAAAGGTTCAGCAGTGGTTTATTACAGATGTATTGATGATTATAAAATTCCTTTCAACGTAAAAACGAACCTATAGTAATATTATAATATTGAAAACTTCCGTTTTATTTTGTTACTTTATATTGCTAAAGTATAAAGAAAACTTACAAAGGCTTGAAATTCGAATTTAAGGTCTGACGGACACCACAACGTATCAATCGAATAAGAACGTGACGAGAATTAGTAACAAGAAATGACGCTATTAGTATAGAACAGTATGATCAAACATTTAAATATGAGCTTGAAGAAAGTAAATATTTTCTACTACTTTAAAACAGTGAATATTGCCATGACAATCTATTTCTGAATATTGATCTCACTCACAAACGACGAATGTTACCATAATCCTCACGCTTTAAAGAGGATTGGGATTCACAGATTGTTAATGATGATGATTATTAACGTCTTCATATCATGGGATATTATTGAAGTTACAACAAATAATAATTAGTATTTTTTTCATATGCATTTATTGTACGAAACAAAAAAAGAATAAATAAAATAAAAAAATACCTACACCTTATTCCACAAATGAAATGAATAAATTTCGTTATTAATATTGTTATTTATGAGCACAGACATGGATAGTTTAAAAAACTCAAAGAATAAGAATAAATTGTAAGAGCAACTAAGTGTAAAGTGGCAATTGGTAAATAGCAGCCGCCGCATGCCTGCATGCAGACAACAGCTTTAGATAAAGCCGGCGGAGCTGTTAGATGAAATTGCATTTGCATATCGTACATTTGCGCCTTTGTAAATGTGGAAGGCGAGAATTGAGGAAAGTTAAATTTATGCCACTATTTTCTGTATACAGATTTGTTACGGATGCGGACATAAGAGTACTTTTAAAAATAAAAATATAATTAAAACAATAACATCCGTGAATATCAAAAATAATAAAAATGTTCTAAAATAAAATCCGATTAGAGCAAAATGTTTTTCTCGTACGCTCGGAAAGATTTTTGAATTAATACAATCACTTTTAATAGGTGGCGCGCGCGTTCTTATTGTAGTAACATTACAATTCATATGAGAGAGACAAATATATAATCAATTTAAAAACATGATGAAACTATTGAAGACAAGAAAAGCCAATAAGGTTTAATATCCACATATGTATTATTCCGTTATACTTTTTTCCGATAAAATAAAAAAGATTTGAACAACAAACAAGAAATTATTTAATATTAGTAGTCAAGTTGCAGAAGTCGTTATTAATATTTATGTTAGTTCTAGCGCGCCGGCGATGTTAATATCTAGTGACACCCATATTGAGTTAAATAATGCTGCTTGCACTGAATATAACTTTAAAATGCAGTTTTATGATTTTTATAAAAAAAATGTTGATTTTTTGTACCAGATGTATTAACTTCATATTATAAACGCAAACATATACAAGAATTTTTAAAGATTTAAAAAAATCACACATTGATTTACATTGATTGATTTACATAAATATAAGTTAAACAAGGAACTCTAAAAATATCATGTACGAAATTTAAAACTTGCTTCGATTTAGTTTTAAACTGCAAGCAGCAACAGTAAAGACGAATAAAGCTATGCACCAAAGTCACAATTTAATTTTCAATATTAGATACATATATATTTTGATCATATGAGATCATTCGTAGATAACTACTAATAAATTCTTCAACGCGAACTATATTTTTCAAATAAGTGAATTCTTTTTAATATAACTTTTATTTACTGAACATCAAAAATTATTTACGTACCTGTTAGCCTTCATAAAAAAATTAAAATAATAATATTAAAAAATAAAGTTAACCTTCTTGTTTAAAAAATGATTTGACGATGTTAATAATTATTACGTATCAAAAAGTTAATCAATGACTTCTTTTTTCACATTCGTTATGATACAAGACAACTCTGAAATGACTTACTAATCAAAACTGCCTTAGATAAGATTTTCAGATGTTTGTTAAGAGAAATATTTATAAAGATATAATGCAGTTATAAAATATTATATATGTACATAAAGACAAAGATATTCAAAAAAGACGAATTATAATAACTTTAAATTTGTTCCTTGTTAAATATCAGTAAACGTTAATGTTTGTTAAAAATTCTATTAAAACTGTTATAATTAGTCTACCACTGCAGTTTCTCTAGTTAACTGCACTTCAATTTGTACTAACCATTGTATCAAAGCCAAGATGGTGGAGAGGGGATTCGCCCCGGGGTGGGGGGTGTGAGGTCGTTATTTTGCTCCCGAAGCTACGTCTATAATGCCAGAGAGCTACCATAAATTAGCATACGTATTAGATTACGCGACCCGCAAGCAGAAACAAATTCTGTGTACGATTGTTCACGAGCACAATTCCCTGTGATCTGGTGAACTGGCGGATAATAAGCAGAAAGAAACAAATTGTTTGGAAAAAAATAACATTTATAGTGTCGTGAAAGACAAAGACATGAAAACCCTCCAGACAAACAAATATCTCATAAAAAATATTACAACCTAAAAAGAGTATTAGTATTAGGTGGCATTTGTAATTTGAATAATACACCGAACTCATTATAATTGACAATCTTGATGTCATTAGCACGGAATGCAAACGACAACACGAGCTGCCATAATCATTCGCTTTTACGATTTCTATTTTTAAAATGAATGCATATGAATGACGTCTTGAAGCAATTAAATTAGTAGTAAAACTGGTGTCGAGAACACTAACTTAATTAGTTAAAACTTTTATCGACACCACCTTCGTATTAAATGCACTTTTGCCGGCGAGCGATGACAATGGAGAAATTTTGTCTGCGTCGGTCAATGTATTATCTCTCGATTTCAATGTGTATTATAAAATTTTAAAATGAAATCATAATGTCTTCAATTAACAAAATAAAATTAACCACGTGTATTCATGCTTAATATGAATCATATCAAAAACAAATGGGTTTAAATTTCAGCGTTAAATAACGAACTTTTTAGGTACTGGTAACTCTAGAGTTCAATGAATTTGGAAATAGCGCCATGTGAAAGATGTTAAACATAATACTGTATAGCTCAAATCTATGTTAATAGAATGAACGTTATATTTGTAAGGTCATTTAATTTCAAAGTATGAAGTTAAATCGACTGGTTAATGTTCAAAGCAAATTATAGAGAAACTTTTCAAAGTAATTTTTATGAAAGTCTACTTTGAATAGATCCAAGATAAAACACATCTTAGACGGGGCAAGTAATAAAAGTTTGTAGTAAGGTCTTCCCAGTACTCTCATTTGTTATTCATTTTCTTAGCTGAACCAGTAATTTTATATCTTATATTTCATGTTAGCACAAAGATAAAAATTTTATTTCATTTTAAATTCACATGAAAAGTCCGATTTGTATCAGACACGTCGTATTTATATATTTTACTATTAAGCATAATTCATTTACACGAATAAAACATTAAATATCATCTGCTTAATTCTATCTGTCTGGTAGATATATTCATCAATTATTAAAGATAGTAGATTTTCCATAGACGACACGTTGGGCGAGTGGATCGTGACTGAGAAACTACTGATTACACGGCTGGCTGTTACTGAAATGGTAATTATTTCGCTTGCTAATATTTCATAAAGAAACTTATATATCGTTAGCTTACTATCAGAATTTGTAACTTCAAAATAACATTTTTTGTCATCTAATAGAATCGAATCAAATAGAATCGAATAGAATACTTCGTATTTACCGTACAACAACCTCTTTTTACATTTAAAGTAAGGATGGTTTTATAAAAACTTCACGAAATATAATATGAAAGTAAAAAAAAACGTTCTTTGTTGCTTTTTTTTTTAATTTACTCGTTCGGATTTAGGAATTTGCATAATTTGATTGACGCGCTGGTGTTTTAAATTTTGAGCTGATAACTCAAATACTGACAATAATTGTATAATATTATAAAACAAACAATTACAATCCCTGATTTACTTTCTAAGTATAAAATTTATAAAAAGAACATAATAATAACCAAATAAATTATTCATTCAATTAGATGAAATCTAATTATTATATATGCAATATGCACATAGGTAATTAAAGCCAGCCTAACGGTTATCTGGAAGAAACCGCTATTAGCGATTAGACCGACCTTTGTATAATACATTATTGCATGATTTTGTTTTGGATGTACAATAAAGAATATATTTATTTTAAAAATCTATATCTATCTAATGTATATTATAATACATCATCATTTTTATAAAAAATAGTGCATATCATGACAACTAAGTATTGATGAATTTAATTTGGATAAAGAGATACAAATGTAATCAATACAATATTCATTTACGCCTCAACTGGAATATTCAAATTAAGCACCGACGCCAAAATGTTGCAATTCATTTTTACACCATTAACGGTTTTGTTTCGAAACACCGACATTCTTTTTCATTGCAAATATGATACATTTAATTATCCATTATTTTGCTTTTACAGGCTTTTATTCGCATTTTTTTATTTATGTTTAACTTCAGTTTAGAAGTTGTTGTTTACTGAAAATTTCAATTTACTGAATCATGTTTCGTGTGTTTTAATTTTATTTTATTTATTTAATACTTTATTGTACACAAAACACGACATACAAGAATTAAAAGGAAAGAAGATGTACAAGGGCGAGCTTAACTCAAAATTGAGTTTTCTTCCTTTAATTTTACTTAAAGAAACTATCGTAGTTGTTCTTTTACACAGGAAGTGCGTGAAGTAAGGTTAAACTCATACGTCACCTATGCGAACGTGTGCAAAACGGTTGTATTTATTCCAGAACTTACCCCAAGCGTGCCAACAACAACTTACCGAAGTTTCGTCGCAATCGAATGAATAGTTTAGGAACGTGTAGGTTCGGGACACATAAACATTCATATTTATATATTTTGGGTATTTCGCTATCTATTTTTATATAACAACAAACATTATATTAGCATTTTTTTATATAAGTCTATTATTATGTTATCGTAAGTTATATTAAATGGAACTTACAACCGAACTTATTATTTATTATAATAATAGTTCAAAATTAGCATGTCAAAATCTATTCGAATCCTCCAAAAAAACTTTTTCTATGAAAGATATACGAAATTTTTATAAGAAACTTTAACAGCATATTTAGAATTAGTTTTATAGCGATGTATTATCAAAAATATATTTAGAATATTCATTTATATAACGAATCGCAATTAATTGCGATTCGTTATATAAATCATCAAATATAACGGGGCTCACTTAAAAATTACATATGCGTTATGTTAGCCACCTAATGTTAGCTTTCTTTAACTAATTTATGAACAAAGAAATCCTCTGAGTCTTACAAACGCCCGTATACCGAAATGATTCAACAATATCATTTGACTTAGGGAATTAACTACATGATATGGTATTATTTTTAGGAGTGATTACGACTGATGTGGGGGAATATGGGATATTAATTATTATTAAAGTATTCATTACGTTAAATAAATACACATATTAAATAACAGGTCTTTTATATTTGTGTCATATTTAATTTATTTTTTTACATTTATGTTCATGTTATTTGATAAGTGGTAATCTTTAATAGTAGTCGAGGATAAGTATATTTATTTGAATTTCAAGGTCCTTTCAAATTGAACTTCAAATTCACCTAAAGGTTCTATGAATTATCTAATTTTGCTCGTAATCTTAATACGTCGCACTATTTCGTCAATTATGTACCAATATCATGTATAGCTAGCTACATGTTTAATGTAATATCCTTGTGAGGGCAAACGAGCGGGCGTATACCCTAATGGAAAACAATGGACGCCGCCGATAGACATCCGCAATACAATAAATAATACGGAAGGGTTGCTGGCCTTTGAGGTATGTGTAGACTTGTTTTATAAACATGCATATAGACTTATTAAATCGAAAGAACTAGATAACCATAGTCAAAGTCGAATGTGATTTATTTAATTTTGATTTAAAAAAAACTCTTAGAAAGAAAACTCTGCTGATAAAATAAAACCTATAACTAAAAACTATAACCTATATAGAGAATAACTTACAAGAAACTATATCGAAGTGCTTAAATTTTTAATTCAATTAAAATAACATAGTTAAAAATGTTATTCTTTTAACCCGAAACTATAAGGATAATACTATTTCTAATATTTTGAACTTTCATCCTTGCAAAATCAATAATATCTTAAGCGGATAATATTCATAACGCACTAACAGTTTGTAGCGTGAATGTGTGTGTGTGTGAAAAAAAGTGATGAGAATCCATTAAAAGCTTGGAAGTATGCGTAGACTGTACCTAATTGTTACTATCTAAGAGATATCGAGATATAAAAATTACTTCAGGGTAGTCAATATGATAAAAAAGGTTTTGTTACATAGGAACAGGCAAACAAAATCAAATTTTAAAATGAAGTCATGTGTTGCATATTTTCTTCAATACATTGTACCTACTTCAACGATTTTGAATACCCTCAATTATAGATTTTTTTTCAAATGTTAATTGTATTTTGAAATCTAATTTGTCAGACTTGCTTTAATATCATTAAAATTGTAGCAACAATTATTCTAATTAAGCAAATGTCGCTAGTGTTAGGTCAACATGGGTCATGTGAACAGTCTAAGAAAGGTAGAATTAAACCAACGACCTTAAACCGTAAGCCCAGCCCCTAAGAAGTTTTACCATTGCTACTTTAGATTTAAAGTAAAATATTGTTCAGGAACAAATTAATACCTATTTAAAAAAACCCATCAGAAATAAGATAATTTTATAAGTTCCACTGTTGAGCACTGGGCCTGCCGAGGATTGCTTGGACTTTTGGATTTTCGGATTGATTCAAGACTCGGAATAAATAGTTAAGATTTAACCGGAATTACACCCAAAACCACTGACTGTGAAAGCCACTGAACCATTTAGGTAGTCGAATATCACAAATTCATTGTACTGTGATATTTAAGAAAGACTCAACAAAAAAATTACAAATTCTATGTCAATTCAAAAAAACACAGTAGACAAAAAAATGGTAAATTAAATCATAAAATCGCTGTCGTAAAATAGCAAATCAATTAAATCAAAGAGTTAAATATCATAGCGCTTGGGACCTTTTTGAATTACGAGATTGATTTCCGGGAAGAAAAATGAGAAAATTTCACCATCAGTTTAAATTTTCAAGTTAAATATGAATCATTGTCAAGTAAAGTACGCTAAAGATATGTAGATATGTAATTTTCATTTTAATTTAAAATCACAAATAAAAACAGTAAAATATAAAAATAAATAAAAAAAATAAAAATAAATTCATATTACCTCTATTGCTTCTAGAACGTTAGTCTATCACCCAGGCATCTGAAATCATACGAATATATCAATAATGTAGCAAAAAAGTTAAAATTTTATACTACTATTAAAATAAATACATAGCATCAGTTTAAGAAGAATCAAAACAAAATTGAAACAACAAGTCAACAACACTTCTGCCCGTCACGCGGTTGATAGGTGAGGGTAAGAATCACCGGAGGGAGCGATCAACGCAATCAAATTATCCGAAAACTTTTCGCATCCCTTCAAATTACAACGCCTTTCGAAAAATATTCAAACATACCTTTGCTTAACTGATGTTTTCCGTTACTTTTGTATGTAATATTTTAATAATGAATTATTTTTTTTACTACCGGTTAGACGTGAAGTGTCGTTATCGGCTACAGCTCAGTCGCGTCTAACTTTGCGGCGAGCCGCGCCCCTACACGCTACTTGTACTGAATCTCTACCCCTATACCGAGCTTCAGGAGGCAACATTTCAACACTGCTTAACAGTTTAAAAGAGCAGCTCGTCAACAAAGAAAACTATATCTTAACACGTTGTGTTAAAGATGAAAGTTGAATACCACCCGCTTCGCTTAAGACTTTACGAAGTCTACCGAGTACATTGTAGTACCCGGGGATGCTGCGCAAAATAGGAGTACGAAATATGAACGAGACTGCGAGGCGCTTGCGGGTGGGGAGGGGTGTGAACAGACAAGGGATATTTGAATAGACCTTGCCAGCTCTTTCCCGCTACCATCCACAGGGATGAGGGGGAAGGGACGCCCTGTTGTGTCGGAAACACGCTCTACCGTACAAATCAGCAATGTACTTCGCGCAAGGAATGTGCAGTTTCCATCACGGCTTTTATCAGAGCTACACTAGCCAGCTTGGTTCTTCTTGCAAAAAACAAAAGAGCGTGGATAATTGAATTTATCCCCATTACATTATCCTCGAAGCTAGATGTTCCTAAGAAAATTCTATTCAATTCTTTTTTTTATTGCCCTCGGGTACGAACAAGGCCTTTGTTTTCAATATACTTTGATTTCAAATAATTTATTCTTAAGTAATTGATATTTGTTATTGTTTGCATGAATTTTAAGTGCTCACACTTTACAATGTCGAAAAAATACTAAAATTTTTAAGTATATATACGTATATCGTAAAAAGTTGCTGTTCATGGTATTCACATTAATTAGATTTGGGTCTTAAAAAATAAAGCACCTATCATATTTCTGAACGTATGTTCCCATTATAATAATATTTTTTTAATCTGTTACTGTGACACCCATATACATATGTTGGTAAATGTACATATATGGTATTGGAAATCAGTACTGTAATCTTACCACCGTACTACTAACGCTTTTTTGCGACTAAATTTTATATCAATAAGTAAGCGTACATCAAATAATTTATCTTATCTCTGTGTAACATTTTATTTCATTTTATCTTATTATATTGGCGTCGTACCTACTGTAGAAGATGAAATAAAGCTTATTCTATTTTATAAATTATTATATCGTAAACAAGGCAACTTTCCCGGCGTTCAATGAAGAAATATGTATTATATTCACTATGGAACATATACAACATAAATAAAAGGTGGGCGATATCCTCAGGGATTAATGTACGTGCTAGTATCACACGTACAACTCACGTCTAGCGGACGTAAATTCATTATGTACCATTCACTCATAACAACAGATTGTCGGGATTAAGTGATGGTCACGTGTATTAAAGCCGGCTCGCTAGATCCCGTAATGTTGTCAGGCAGCCGAGCGAGCGGAATCCGAAGATAACTCGCAACACCTTTCCGAGCCAAGAGCCTACTTCATCTCGTAAAATATTGGTTGGATGCCAAAGCAAACGACTTCTTATCGATCTTTAACTTATCTTGAGAAATATGTGCTTTATTTTTTAATTTCCGAATTAAATTACTGAATTGATAAACGAAATAGTTTGAAATTTCCTTTTTAGAATATATAATATTTAGACCAGTAATCTAAAATGGGATTAATGAAAATTTCAGCTAAATTAGCCACGATAATAGTCATTTATAAAAAATATACTGTTTACTTAGTTTACCTAAATGTATACATATATAATAAATAGCATCATTAGAAATATACAATTACCTTAAAAAAAATACAACAAAATAAAATTATTTCTATTAAAGCAGATTAAATAGTATTCAAAATAATAATTTTGTAAACTTTCCATATAAAACTCACAAAACGACAAATATTTTTTAAAAAACATCACGATGGCTTTAAGAAGAACTCAAAAAATATCTTTAGAGGTCAACAAAATGTATTTTCTGTTTTTCCGTAGTATATGCTAAAGACGATGATCATATAAGCGCATCAAACAAGCCCACACATATGTATTTTAAAAGATTTTTTAATCAATTTTATAAGATAGCACCCATAATGGCCCGTTAAGATATAATAAAGACGTTTTCCTTATTTATTTGATTTTTTTTAATTATAATATTTTTACAACGGCACGGGACGTTCCCATTTCTAGAGAAACGGAAATTAACCAACCACCCTTGTCCAAGGCGGATTGGTGAAGCATCCAAATTCGAAATAAATATCTATAAAACGTACATTATGTTTATGTCGATGCAAGGATTAAACCCGCGACCTCGTTATTCCGATTGTTGTGTTTATGCCATTGACCTAATTCATCAGAGAATATCGTTTTATTTTAACATAAACATTTTAAATTCATTTTTTATATAACATAAAATTGTCGGTTCAGACATTACCAATACATATCTATGGGAATTTTATTATTTTTTTTTTATATATATTCACGCCTATCCCCCGCAGAGGTTGGCAGAGACCGCAGAGCTCCATCCGCTGCCATTCATCGCTTTTCGCCCTCGTGAGAATCAGGACGTGACAGGTGGCGAACCACGTCGCCGTCATTTTCGACAAATTAGGTATATTAAATTCGTCTTAGTGAATCCCACGAGCCGCAAGGGAGGATGGAGGTCAGCCCCAGCAGAGCCCTGCACGCTGAGGTATGGCACCATAGTACCCGGGGGAGCTCGATCCCAAGACGATCGGCACGCTTGTGACTAAGCTCGCCCCTAGCCATGCATCCATTGGCACGGCAGACCGTGGATTGGCGGAAAGGAAAGGAAGGACAGAGAAGAAAGGAAGGGGTAGGAAAGGAAATAAGGATTGGGGGGGGGTTACCAGACTCGGAATGAACATTTATAAATCCATATAAATATTTATTCCGATGCGGGAATCGAACCCGCGACCATTGACTCCGTGGGCGGAGGGCCCCGCCACTGAGCCAATCGGTCGTCGGAGCCAATGGGAATTTTAAAAATAATTATAACGTGTCGATGTAATATTAAGGCTTGTACCGTATATAATCTTTGTCTATCATCTCCCATTTAAACTTCACTATGATAAAGGCAATAAAAAGTTTATTAGTTAACACATCATGTTCTAATAATGTGAAATATTAATGAAACGTGATAGCACCACATTTTGAAATATTATTTATAAATATAAAACAAGTCAAAGATGAGGGTAAGCCTAAGAATTAAAAAGATTCTAATAACTGTGCGCAAATGTACAAGGGGCCCTTTGGTCCAAGATAGTGAAACTGACAGTAAATGATTAATAGGTATGTACCGCATATGAGATTATAGAAGCGATAGAACCTTTTAATTTGCTAAAAAATAATTACACATAATAAACACCAATGATTAAATAATCTAAACTCTCGTTGTGTATATTTATTACAATGTTTTATGTATCTATAAAATTATTTGTATTTTATTTAAATAGTAAAGTATCCAATTTAACAATATAGCGTTTTTGTGTGTAAATGTGCGTAAGACAAGAGTTTGTATGGGGATAGTTTGATTATCACTTACAATAAATAGTTAAAAATATGTTTCCAGTCTTATAGTATAATGTCAAGTCTAAAAACAAAATGAGTAAAAAAAGCAGCGTAAATGCGCCCAGCGGAGTGGTCGCAACGTCGAAGCGAACTCAGCAAGAACTGAAACAATGTCCGGTACAGAGCAAATACGAAGCGTTTCAGTTGCTCCGTAAAGTCCCATTAATTGAGGCAAATACCATGCTCGCTTGGGCTCGGGCCAATTTAATATATTACTTGGCTGCACGACACACTCTGCAGTCCAACGTTGCATAGAGATTATTGTCATCTAAAGACTCTAAAACAGAGTAGTTTAAATTACTTGAAAATATAAAAATCATTATGGTTGTATTATTTGATAAAAATAGTAAGTTACTTATTGGATTAGTATTAGAACAATAAGTCGCCAATAAATATTGTATTCTTAATGTGTATCTCAATTTATTTTACCATCAAGGTAAATTATTGTTCCGCTTTTGAAAATTTCAATTATTTTGATGAATATTGGAAAAAAAAAGTTCAGCATAAATATGAAACATAAATTTTAATACCCTGTACCAGAGTAGGAATACTTTTCCCAGTAGGATCGTAATGAAACCTGCGAATGTTGTGAAATATACGCTCGTATTATTAAATGGCACCCCACCAATACGACTTGGACAAATATAGCGGATAACCGTGTATTCCTTCAGAAATGGGAATGCTTTAGCCCAGCATTGAGGTAGCATAAGATACTAAACCTAAACTAAACTACTAGCAATAGTTATTAGTATTAATTTATAGATAGATCTATAATAATAAAACAAATAACATTTGTTTGGCTTCTCGGCATGTTATCAAAACTTACTTTCATTTATTTGAAAGAATAGTTGAACTTTTTATAGTTTTTACTGTAAAGGTAGATGAAGAATAGTAGTACTCTGACAGGAACTGCTTAGAGCCGGAAATAATTCTATCAGTTGTTTTTTATCCATCTCTACTTCGTAACATGTTGCACCGTGAATTCTTATTGTAACTTTTAGTAAGTTTATTTCAGCTTGAATGATATCCACTGGCCAAAATAGCCGCGACGAAATAATGAGCATTGTATTAAAATCATAGTTGAATTAAAAAACTCTAGACTACCCAGTTAATATACATAATGCTGTCCTCTTGTTTCCTAAATAAGATAGTATTAAAATTAAGTACGGAATTATTCTAAACGCTATGACTACTATTTTAAAGGTGTTACACTCTTGTAACGTATTCTTTTGATATATTTGAAGATAGTTTTATGACATGAATTTATTAGAAAGTCCTGGGAGTGACTAATGTTATTCCTAACAAGTCAAATTTATTTTCCAGCTTGTGCCCTAAATACGTCTATTCGCCCTGCCATCTGTTCCATTTTTCATAAGTAATTTCACAATTTTGGTTCAAAAAAATGAGCCTTGTCGACAACATATTTTTCTATAGCGATCCAAACCGAGATCTTAGCTCATCTAAGTGGTTCTTGGAATCGTGAGACTACGCAGTCTTTCTCGCCGAGTTTTAGCCATCGTGGTAGTTGTTGTTGTCCCCAGTTAGCACATTGCAGACCTTTTGATTAAGTTGGTCTCTTAGGAGATTAATCAAATAAATGGAAGTCTCAGCTCTGACCTTTATTCGAGAAGATGGATAACTTATCAGATAGAAACAGCACGATATGAGGTGTCCGGTGGAAGCATTAGGTTTTCGAACATAAATAATAAAAACACTACAAATGATATAAATAAAATTAAATAACTTTTACGGGGAAGTGCTGGTTTTATCGTTTAAAAAATATTTTGTCTAAATGTTGATCGCCACGTCGGGCACACTGTTGGAAACTAGGATACAGTATTCTGTGCCACTCGCTGAATTAGTGACGTCGGGATGCTGTTTTACCTCACAGACGATATTTTCTTTTGTGAACCACAAAAAGAAAGATCCAGTGACCAGGCTGGCCAGAGGATATCGTTGAAATTTGCTGCTCTAGAAGTATGAGATGGTGAAATTCGTGGAGTGAATTCAGGATGTTCTCTCAATATTAGCAGAAAATAAACAGTAAGCATGCGTTTACTGATTATTCGAATTATAACCGGACACCCTATACAAGAAAATATTAAACATACTCATTATTTTATTTACGTTGGTTTTTGTATCTGTTGTATCTACTTACTATTATTATTTTCAAACAAACACATTCAAATTTAATCTCTTTTTTATAAATTTACGAATCAATTTAAAAAATTAATCAATTTAAAAATTCTGTTCATAATATTTTATTCCTATAAAAAACAAAAAAATGCAACATAGTATATCAAAACATAAAACAGATGTATCATCCCATTGTATAGCTCTTACCGCAATGCATATATCTTGTTGGTAAACCATACCCATGTCATTACTTTTGCGACTTTTACCTAACTGATACAGTTAACTTACCATTGAGATAAATCTTCAATAGATACAATCCACTTCGAAATTGGATCTTCACTACAGAATGTGTTCACATACATGCTTTACTGTGTTTGAAAAGTATCTGTTTCCAATCCAGTAAATGTTGAGTGCTAAGTTGTTGGGATTTTGAGAGTAAGACCCTCATTTCGAATAAACAATTTTGAAAATAGTTACAGTAAAGGATTTAGATATCCGACATCCTAAAAGGCACACATACTGACGAAGGAAACGTTTGCAAATTCCCGCATGGGGGTAAATATAGTATTTTTTTCGAGTCTACTTGTCCTACCAATCCCCCTTGGAGAAGTGTGGTGGGTTATTGTCCATTTGTCCAGAAATCGAGAAGTCTCGTTCTAAACAGTAGGACATGTACATTACCTATCTGTATCGTAAAAGTGTCTATTTATTCTTCAGAAATTAATATGAATTATGGATTATTTTTAAATTAATTATAAACTATAATACATAAAAAATCAAAATACAAAAAAGTTACATAAAAATTTAATAAATAGCTTTTTATAAAAAGCTGATCTACCCAATTTCATCAACTTCTTTCTGTACGTCAGAGGTTAACTCTATGGGATAAGCGGAATAAGTAAAAATTTAAAATATTACATTTTGTTTGAAAATGTATCTTATTATATCGTTATCATAAGCATTATATTCGATTAAAGAACAAAACAGGAAGGAAAAGTAATAAAAATCAACTTCTTATTTATACTATTTATCAATACATTATCCATATACTATCTTAGTTTAATAGCAATTCATCAACTAAAGTTATGGACTGCTTGTATATTGTAACGGATACAAAGTGATTTATGTTTACAAAGAGCAAAATGCGATAGAAACATACTACTTATATCGTGAGTTATTTCATATTTATTACTATTATGTTCAGCGCTATCTTAAAATTCATATATTTTTATTAACGACCTACCGGCTACGAAATATATGATTTGAACTTAAAAATGCATTATATATTTTAAATGTGGCAATTGATATATTGTTATTACATAGTACATATACAATATAAGTCAAACTTACTTTGTTAGGACCCGCAAACACAAATCAGTAAAATAATATTGTGTGTTTGCGAAGAAGTATAAAGGGGTTTAAAAGTCTAATTCTTTTCTTTTTTTATGGGATAGGAGAGCAAACGAGCAAGCGTGTCGCCTGATGGAAAGCAATCAACACCACCCATAGACAACCGCGACATCGCAGGAGTCGCGGACGCGTTGCCGGCCTTTTAGGTATGTATAGGCTTGTTTTTTAAAGGTTCCAATGTCGCATCGGTTCGGAAAGATCGCCGAGGGTAGCTGGTTGCACAAACTGGGGGATTACCGATTATGGATCAAATTCTTACCGAGAAATGGCCGTGTTTGTAATGAAGTAGTAGTATGTGTATGACGTTATCAACATTAGGTGACTATTGTGAAGTGCTGGAGAATTTACTAACGGCCACGTCTCTGTAAGAATTACACATGTGATTCCCTATACACTTCTTCGTAAACACTGATTTCACGGATATTAGCAAAGTAAGTTTAGCTGTCATAGATTTCCACATAGTAACACCTGACTCCATCAATTAATACAACACAAGGATATATACATCCTCCACTTGGTCGCAATTCAACGACGCACAGAACCGTCTGACTGTGGTTCGCAACGAACCACAGAAACTCTAGCAGACAAGAGCCTACACAGAAAAAATATTCTTTTTAAAAATGCTCATCGATGCCGAACTGTGTTTGTAAGAACACACTCCCGTCACGTACGGTAGATGTGAATGTGTCCTTAGATAATGTGTATAATATTGTTCAGACTTTGCTATTACATATTGGCTAGGTAAGCTGTCTACATATATGTGAATGTTGCTGTCATCCAAGGTAGGTAACGGGTACATAACCCGATTACTATTTTAAAAATCATCTTTATCAGCATTAGGTATTTTTTACAGCTGGACGAGGCATCTAATAAAGACTACATTTCAAATGCTAGACATATATGTGTGTGTATATATATATATATATATATATATATATATATATATATATATATATATATATAATCACGTATTTATAAGTCAGTAATAAGTTTTTGAAGTTTGATGCATATATAGATACTATATATAGAATATAAGTTAAAATCAAGATAATATTTTGGATATATAACATGCCTACTCAGAGCTTCATTCCTAAATAAATTAACGAAAAAAACATTTATAAACTCATAACAATGGGTCGTAAAACAAGCCTAGACTGAATTTAATTGAGAATTTATTACGTCATTAAATTGATGCAGAAATAGTGCAGTGGCAAACGTCAGGGGACGTCGGCAGAACAAACCTTTTAATTATTTTGTTCTTTAATCTTTCTTCATTCTACTCGACCTCCACAATACCAAGATATTTCACCTTCGTTTGAGGTATTTTCAATATATCAATATAGGTGTAGCTCTCTAAAGTCTAAAAAGTTAAGATCGTCTTTAAGTTGGGTTATTAAAAAGATTTGAAGGATTTTTAATCAGAATTCATTTCGTTTCGCATGATCGATCTGAAAGTATTGAGTTTTATTCAAAAATAGATGACCCAGTGAACTTCGTTTCTCATACAATTTATTTGATTATAATTTGAGATCAGCCTTTATCAATTCTAATCTACGCACTGTGTGGTTAGAATTTAGTCAGGTTGTTAAATTAAAGTTAATTGTAGTTGCTTTATAATGAAATATATTTAAAAAAAATAAACTCTGGCAATGGCGTTATGTGTATCAACGATACGACACATAATTATAATATGAATCTAACTTAAAACTTACACTGGCTTGTAAATGATTGCATTGGAAAACAAATATAGAAATGTACAGTCAGCCGGAAAAAGTTACACTCAAGAAACGATTATTATTACGCGGTAGGCACGTAATGATAACGTTTATATTCTGCGAACCATACCTTTACTATAAATCAGCGCGATAATAATTGTACGGCGGCCATTTGTAGCCATAAGGGCGGGAAAACAGAGGTGTATGATAAAAGCCATTTCCGAAAATAGTTTTACTATAATTGAACACTTGTCATCATAGTGTTTTGATCGTTGTTCTACGCTCATCACGTAACATAAATGAGATTAGATAGATATATGATTTATTT
>JASFAT010002592.1:0-10179 GCA_031353405.1 Baronia brevicornis
TTACACTAATCGTGTTATACTGATATTTTTTATAACATAAGGTTAAGGGAAAATGAGTAAGCAGATCATTTGATAATAAGTACTCACTTTCCATGGATATCAGTAATAGTGCAAAAACTGCAGATGCGTTGTTTGCCTCTAGAAGGAGATAGGATAACAGGAGATGAAAAGAGAAGGAATGAGAATGGGAGAAATTAGATAAAAACGCTCTTCAAAAGGAAGTACAATGTAGTAACACGACTACTCATTAATCAACTTTCTACAAGTATGCGGTACTTTCCTAAATGAACTGGCCCATTAAAGACTTTTATGGACGACCAGTCCGTGGAAATGGTTTGAATTGTACATTTTGTAATAAAAATATTTTATTAACCGGTGCAAAAAATATTTATATCTTTAAAAAAAATAGCAACTCTAAAAGAAACTTTATTCTTGTGATGCATGGCCTAAGTAACAAAAATGACTATCAATTTTGACAATAGTTGACTATACAAATTGTATTAAAATACATGTTACATATATATCACACGTAGCCAACTTAGTAAGACCAAAATTTATTATTTATTAATTACACTCTATGCGATCTACCAATAAAATACTCTATCTACCGATAAAGTACTCAATCATTAACTTATCATCGATTTGTATATCAAATACATACATACAGTATTTGTTAATTTATTTAGGGAAAAAACACAAAATTACATATTATTCCAAGATCGACTAGACTGATAGCCGCCGACTGATCGATCGGTTGGCTACTCCTGACAAATATGTATATTGAAGAGAGAATTGGCTGAATTACATCAAAATTTGCATAATTTATAATTTTTTATGAATTAATGGGTTTATGTACAGTTTATACGAATAATATAAAAAACTGATTCAAATCGAATTATATTTTCTTAGGCCAAATTATACATCTGTGATTCACATACTTTTTTAGTCTGTGCAATTTAGTCAAATGCAACTAATAATTTTAGTTCATTTTTGGCGGCTAATCTTCGTCGTGGTGTTGTATTTTAAATAATTTTAAGACAAAACAGGAACAGAATGAATTCATTATTAAATCCCGAAGCACCCATATTTAATCCAAAAGTTTCATCTATTAATCAGGTACATAAATAAAATATTGATTACCTTTGAACTTTCAACAATATTAGTACGTGTTTAAGTCAATATGTTTTTTGTATACACATGTTGCATTAATAAAATAGTAAACATTTATTCATTACTGAGCTAAACAATATGTAGACTATCACTAGCTGTATGTAAATCAAATATTACTTAATTTAAATATTTAGAAAACTGTATTTACTATACTCTATATTGTGAACAAGAATATATTAATTAGAAATCATAAATTGTGTAAATTCATAATATTTCATTCATAAATAATAACATCTTTTAAATTTATAATATTTCATAAATGTATTCAAAAATAACAACTTTTTTATAGTTAATTGTATTAATTTTACATAATGTAAATGACATTTGTAGTAAATCTACTGTCACACGGTCAGTCAATTGATAGTACAATTTCCCGCGCTTTTAATAGTATGTTATTCTTTCTTTCTTTTCGTTAATTCTTTTATTATGCCCAGTATGAAGAAAATAATATCACGTATCTTGAAATGTAAATTCATCTTTTCACGATACGTTTTGATAGAATAGTGACCATTTTGCCAAAACTACATGGATTTTTGCAGTCAAGGCACGATATACGCATTTGTTTTAAATTTAATTTCACGTGCAGAAGTTAATTACATGCACCTTAATCAATAAATGTTTAGTAATAAGCTAATAGCAATATAACTGATAATCTCATGAAATTATGAAAATGAAATAAAAACAACGTCAATGATGTAATTTGACGAGAAAAGTTTTGTTATCTTCTACGCAGAGATGTTCCGTAGTATACAGATAAAGAAATTGATTAAATATAAAATTATATTTACATACTCCACATGGTGTCGCTCAAGCATGATTTGCCGTCAAAGTCTAATAATTATTTTGGTCCACTGGTTCCAATGACTTTATCTGCAGGCAGCTAAAATTTAAGAAAAAAATATGGAAGCCGAAAAATTACATGCTTCTATAGAAAATTGACACAGCAAGTCTGATCAGTAAGCAAATAGGATAGTGGTTCTTCAATAAAAAATATTAAGCAAGTAATTGGACAAAACGTGGAAAAAAAACGATAAATATTCCAAAAATTTTAAAAGTATAATCATTACCGAAAAAAATAGATACATCTATAAAAGGCCAAGGCTAAAAACTTTATATGGCAAAGCCCGAACCACTGCCGGAGCTCTGTGAGGGCCAGCTGCAGTTGGAGCCCTAACCCTAATTTAATAACACGATAGTTAGGGTCCGTTCCGCCGGGTGGACGTATTCCCTTGCAAGTACATCGCTTATTACATTGCCCTGACAGTCGGACTCTAAAGACATTAAAAAAACACCAATATTTTTTTTGAGATACTATATCGCATTGTGACATCAATTTTATATCGATGCATCAAAAATACATCGATGTTTTCAATATTTAATATTTAAAAAAAAATTGAAGAAATAAAGCATACATAATAAAAACAGGCATTTTAAATTATAAGTGCAATCTGTTAATGCAGATGTCGCCAATATATATTGATAGATAAATTGAAGTTTATCTCAAGTTGCCAAGATAAAACGTAAAATTTGGGTGAAGCAATTCACAATTAAGCAAAAAGCATTCCAGTATACGGATTCTATGTGCGCTGGAACTAGATGATTTTAAAAATTATTTGACAATGCGAGAAGCTATGCTATTAAACTTATAGCTCCCTACATTGTTAAAAAGACATAATTTTAAGACAAAGTATTAAATGCTCGACAAAGATTGATTGTAACATTAAAATTTCTAGCTATGGGCAAATCTTATTAGGACTAAAATATAACTCCTTAATTTTAGTATGGCTTTTGTCCAAAATTATTCCAGAAATATATTACGCTGTTAAAAAATAATCCAGGTAGGAAAATCAAAACCATTCAATGGATCGTTTTATTATTTTAATCCTAAATACATGCATTCAATTAGGAAGTAGTTATATAAATATATTGACGCTTAGATACTAATAATTGGTAGTTCTTTAAACTGCACATAAACACGTCAATAATCGTTCTCCACGCTAGCCGCACGACGACTGGGCACCCTGACTGCTCTTTTCGTTATTACACTACTTGATAGCAGGGCTGTCTTTACCCGGGGGTTCAAAGGGTGCAGCCGCACCCGGGCGCGGGGTCCTAGGGGGTGCCAAATGCTAGATATTGGAAATTTTATTGACTTCTAAACTCATTAAATGTCAAATGCAGGGTCACAGGCTGATTACCCGCACCCCGACGCGGAGTATGCTTAAGACGGCCCTGCCTGGTAGTAAAGGCGTTCAGGGAGGCGTAAGGCTGGCCGAGATCGCCCTGCCACCCATTGTTCTCACGAGTCTTTTCCTCATTTCTCTTATTACGCCGCACTAATAAGGGAAAGGGACCTGACTACCTTGTAGTGTAATGGTCGTTTAAGCTAAATTGCACTAGAACTTTGAGAGTCCATTTCCTCTTTCAAATCATACCGATGTATCGATGCATTTATTTCAAATATTACAAAAGATATCGATACTTTTAAAGCACTTGGATTTTATTCACATGTTACATCTAACTATAAAGTTCATTACGGTTATAAATATTTATTTTTTATTACTCAAATGTGATGAGCTTTTTGTTCATACCAATGTTGAAAAAAAAATTGTATAATTTCCTTTTAACCTAGATAATAACTTTTTCGTTTTATTTTGTTTCTTTAATTATTTCTATTATAATATAAGCGATTTCAACGAATATTTGTTGTTCATTACATTCTGCATATCTCATCTTGTGCGTGTTAATATGTTAGTTTATTTCATTTCAAAAACTTGTAACACGTTAAAATAAAAAATAAAGAACCAGAATGGATTCGTTTTTAAATCCAGAAGCGCCAGAATTTTATTCACAGCTTACATCTGTTACACAGGTACGTTATTACAATATTGAGTATAAAGAATTTTTAACATCAACATGTGTTTTCACCAGCAACAAACTTTTTGTTTTTACAAATGTTGAATAAATAAAATAATTTAATTATAATTTGTTAATAACCTAGATAATATTTACGATAATATTTCACTCTATTTTGTTATTTATTTAATTGATAGAAAGTATAATGTTATATTATAATACATATGAGCCCAATAAACCTTATTGGTTACCCCTCTCAATTTAATTAAATAATTTATTTATCTTATACTCATAAATCATAATATGACAAACTTATCTATATAATGTTATCTAATTTAAATCTTATGAAATAAATGGTGATCTACATATGTTTTGTATGTTCCGATCCATAGGATATTATCGATTGTACCATTACTTTATACATCAATGAATATATCAATATCAGCCCGCTGTTTTCCTAGCTGCTTTTGTTTTATTTCTTGAACCCGTTGTTGGTCGGTTGTATGGAATCGTTAACGGTTTGTAATTCTTTCCACATTAAGTGATTTACTTCCTACGGTATACTCTTTAAAAGTTTTTG
Organism: Baronia brevicornis; assembly: GCA_031353405.1. NCBI lineage: Eukaryota > Metazoa > Arthropoda > Insecta > Lepidoptera > Papilionidae > Baronia > Baronia brevicornis. Next base: position 4,607 of record JASFAT010002592.1, read on the forward strand.
AGCATCGTCGGACATTATTTGGCCTTGGGACGTAGTCCCTTCTTCATCTTCACTGTCCTCTTCATCAGCAATTATGGACGACTTTTTTTTAAGTGTTGATTGATGGCAGCAATCACAGGTCCACTGCAGGCCGTCTGCAGCAAGTAGGTCAGTAGGCTGTTTACTAGTCAGGCCTGTACATAATGTGGTGCTATATATCATTTTTAAACATTTATGGCATTGTAATGCAAGTGTTCTCTCTTCTTATTACACTTCCCGCACTATGCTATTTTAAATTAGGTAGGTAGTCTAGTATTATAAAAAATCTTAGTATTTATGAATGTTCGCGAAAGGCGACGGGTATATATATGAGTACAATAAAATGCAACGATCATTCGCAATGATGGTTCATTGAGGAGTGATACAAATAAAATATTTCTTATTGCAAGTGTATTTAGTCACAAAGAAAATTTATTCTATATTGACAACATTTACTGTGTATGTTACAGAGGTAAATACATTGACTAGTGATTAATCAGCCAAAAAACCAGATTATTAGAAAAGAAATTGTGCAAAGATTAACACTACTTTTGTGTTCGTCTTTGTGCAAGTGGAAAGATTGTACAACTACTTTATTTTAATGTGAAATTGATCTATGTAAATTTTTCAACACAATTGTAGATGACATACATATCATAACACCTGTGTTTCCCATAGGGGTAGGTAGAGACCATATTTCCATCTGCTATGATCTCGGCACACTTCCTTTGTTTTATTCACACTTATTACTCTTCATACAAGCTCGCTGTTTAGATTTATTTGACCTGGCTTTTCTTAAGAAATTTGGCAATTTAATCAAGGTATGTTCTCCTAGGTCTTCCCCTACCGACCCTTCCATCCACATCTGTAACATAACTTTCTTTTATCAGTTGTCTTCCATCCATCCTCTCTATGTGCTCAAGCCATCTAACCATCCCTTTCTCAACTTTTGTCATGATTACTGAAATGTGAGTGTGAGTTCCTAGACATGCTGGTGAAATGACAGATTAAAGAGATTCTACTTTATTTTGATATTAAAGGTAGATAGATTATGATTATGCAGTGTTATGAATATAACTTTCAACCACTCACATTCTCAGTTGCTTACCTATACAAAAAGATCACTGAATTTTCTACATTAGGTTATTTCCATATGTATCAGCCAGTTTAACATTTTTGTCACTTGTAGTACTTTAAATTATTTACAAAAGCAACTTATCAAAATTGATTTTAATGAGATATATCTAAATCTTCAATAAATCTGGAGTGATTTAATTACTGATTGTTTAACTTATTATATATTTGATATGTATATATTTTCCATGTTTTTAATAATAATATCACACCCATTATTATCAAAATTAATTCATATCACACACATTAATTAAATTAGTCAAGATTAGGTTAGGTTATATTAATAACATTCAGTTAAATAGTATAAATAAATATAATTTTTATGACCCTAATCCTTGATAAAGAGATACTTGCTTCCAGCTATTTTTATATCCATAAAAATATTATTGTAAATATAGAAATAAATTAAAAAAAAGGTGCATGCCAAGTTTCTTGCTCTTTCCTCTCATTATGACATAGTAACATGAATAAATGTTATATTCTCCTACAAAAAGTACCATTCATTAAGTATCAAGGTCTATTATGAAAAAAAGATATTTAATTTGACAGTCGCTATACCTAAATATTTGTAAAAATGTCTTCAATTTAGAAGATTTCTTCTTGAAAATAATCATAATGAAAAATGTTATTTCAGGAAGGCTATTCAAATATAAGGAACTCAGTTCAATCTTCAAAACAAATGCCAGTGGGAAGTTCACTTGAATTATTTCAAACCTTTACTGATTTTAACAATATTCAATGTCAATTTAGTGATAATGTTACTGTGCAGTCAACTGAAATAGTGAACACGGAGCTACCAGCTCTGAAGCTTCCATTGTAAGTGGTTACATGAATATATATTTTAGTTAAATTACTAATATATAAATAGCCAAACTATGTTACTAATATTTCAAAGCTTTTTTTTTTTTTTTAAAATAATCCCTTGTTTAGTTTGTGACTTTTTACTTACTTTTCGCGGGTTTGTTTTTGGGATAGCAAGAGATAGGTTCCATTCAGAGAAGGCAATGTTCTGGGAGAAAATGTTGCACAAAACCACAAGATGGCAGTTTTTAGTGACTCAGATGCTGAGGAACTGTTACATATCCCTCACAGAAACCTCGAAGAGGTATGAGGAGTACAAGTGAGCCTATGGACTCTGAGGAGGAGGCTTTTAGCAGCTGATATACGCTGTCGACATCTAGCACATGACGTTATGCCGTGACCACCGGATTGCTCGATTGAGGTTCGGTAGAAATTGCCTATCTTGGACATCAGGTAACTGGAATAGCGTGCTCTTCTTTGATGAGGCTCTTATTTGTCTGCATGGTGAGAACCGACATTGGCGAGTGTAACGAAGACCAGGATGGCTATGCTGACGTGTGTTTTGATGAAATTACCTATAGTGGATGATCTGTTATATTTTAGGCGGGCATAACTTCCAGCTATCGAACCGAGATGGTATTTATTGAAAATGGCTCACTTATTGCACAAAGGTAGACACATAACAGAAATCCTTTGTCAAGAAAGTGAAAGGTGAAGATACCATTTACGTGGATGATAATGCTTGGGCTTACTATTCTAACGGCGCAGATGCTTATATGCATGAGGTTTGAATTCGTTGTTTGGGCTGGCCAACGTGGAGCCCCGACCTTAACCCCATTAAGCACGTCTGAGACCTCCTAAAAAGATGAGTCTGATCTATCCAACCACCTCCACAAAACATCAGGGAGCTTCAACATATGATTTCGGCTGAGTAGAAATACATTCCACATGACATCATCAAAAGCATGGTGGAAAGCATGCCAAGAAGATTACATACCGCAATTGCTGCAAGAGGAAGTCATACTCTTATTAATTTTTATTTTTTTTAATGTCTTTTTAAAGTACCATAAAATTAGGAGTATTTTAAGGTACTTTAAAAATCCTTAAATTTACTATACCCATAAAAATGTCCATTTTCACACAGATTTCTGTTTACATAGACTAAAATGCCGATTCTAGGATTTAAGTGTTAAAAAAAATCTGAAACTTTCTAATTTTCTAAGCTACAAATACATACTAAAAATATTAGTATTATCCATAACCATCAAAAGCCTAGTCCAACTCATTCATAACATTACATGAGATTAGAGTAAGGCAGATGTAAAGAAATATATGGTTTGGACTTTTTTACTACAATATAATTAATTTTATTTTACAGTGCTGAAAATTCATATAATATAGAAAAAATTGGTTATACAAACGATAGTATGCTGGATAGGATAAATATTAACATTGACAATATATGGAAAGTGAAAACACCCAGCAACAAACCTGATGACCGTGTTGAAAATAGCACTAATGTGTCTCCATGGAATAATCAACCAATAATATCAAAAATACAGGTATGAATTATATTTTCAAAATAAAATGAATGTAGAACTAAAAGGTGTAATAATTTTGTTGTTTTTAACAATAAACTTGTTAATTTAGCTTGGATCTGCAATGTTCATTGGTGCAAAAAATATTCTTCGCCCTCAATTAACATTCAAGGATGTAGTTGATAATTCAGAAACTTTATGGATGCCAAAAATATCTTATAAACCAAACAATTTAAAACCACTTGTATTAAAATTGCTCTATGATAAAGAAGGCAAAGCTATAGGGTAAGTTATCAATAATAGTCACAATGAAACTTATTCTACATCTACATACTAAGTTTTAATTGATAGTATTAGTTATGGAGATATCTCCATTAATGGATCCCTTTTTGAATAGAGGATAAAAGTAAGTAAATTAAGGTAGGTTTATATTTCATGTTTTTTAAGTAGTAATTTAGATTTGTTTACACTTTTTTGTTGTTCCAATTGAAATATTGCTTGTAATATAACAATGTGCATCAACAAGCAACTGTCACTCGTATAACAATCGTTGGCTATATTATGCAAAAACAAGGCAATATTTTGTAGTATAGAATCCAAACCATAGACGTTGAACACCTTTGCATCTATGAAATGCTAGCTTGGTGAGCTTTAGAGTTTTTGATGGTATGGTACTGGTACGAACATTTCAGTACGTAATCGAAGAAAGTTGGGTTAAGCCCCGACCATCAACATCGTAAAGCCAGAATATTCATGTGAAAAGAAATCATGCTGTGTATTTGGTGATAATGATAGTAAGGCTATGAGTATTTTTATAAAGTACTATAAAAAATAAATAAGGCAATGAATTAATAACGAATATGACCTCCCCGTGCCATTTACGGCATGTCAATGTCTTCATATGCTTTCCACCAGGCTTATGATGGTACAATGTAGAATATATTCCCACTCAGCCGAAATCATACGTTTAAGCTCCCTGATGTTTTGTGAGTGGTTGGACAGATCGTACTCGCCTTTTTACTGAGATGTGCTCAATGGGATTAAAGTCGGGGCTCCGTTCTGGCCAGTCCAAACAACGTATACAGACCTCTTGCATAAGCATCTACGTCGTCAGAATGATGGGCCCGAGCATTGTCATCCATATAAATGGCATCTTCACCAATTACAGTCAGTGCGGGTTGTGCATTTCGATACAGGATTCTGTTATATACCTATGCATTTAGTAAGTCATTTCCAATGAATACTATCTCGGTAAGATAGCTGGAAGTTACGCCCGCCTAAAACATAACAGATCTTCCAACATACAGGGTGATTTCATCAAGACACATGTCAGCATAGCGTTTCCCTGGTCTTCGTTACACTCGCCGACATCGGTCCTCATCATGCAGACAAATCAGCCTCATCGGAGAAGAGTACGCTACTCCAGATACCTGAGTGTCCAAGATAGCAGTTCTACAGTGTCGGCCCAATCGATTGGTCACGACATAACGTCATGTGTCGACAGCCGCCAGCTGCCCAAAAGCTCCTCCTCGAAATCCATAGGCCGCTTGTACTCCTCATACTCTTCGAGGTTCTGTGAGGAGATATGTGACTCGGCACATCTGAGTCACTTAAAAACTGCCATGTTTTGTGGTTTTGTGCAACATTCTCCCAGAACCTCGTGGAGCCCTATCTCTTGCTATCCCAAAAGACAAACCCGCAGAAATGAGTAAAAGTCACAAACTTGGGGATTATTTTAAAAAAAAAAAAAGCTTTAATGTGGCAACATAGTTTGGCTATTTATCTATTAGTAATTTATTTTAAATATATTCATGTAACCACTTGCAATGGAGCTTCAGAGCTGGTAGCTCGTGTTCCTATTTCAGTTGACACGGCAACATTATCACTAAATTTGACATTGTCTGGCCAAAATAAACAAAATTTGAGCTAATTTCAGCAGAACTTCCCACTGATATTTTGAAGATTGAACCGGTTCATATTTGAATAACTTCCTGAAATAACATTTTTCATTATGATGAAATCTTCTAAATTGAAGACATTTTGCAAATATTTAGGTATAAGCGACTGTCAAATTAATATCTT
>JASFAT010004149.1:0-19795 GCA_031353405.1 Baronia brevicornis
TGCTTCGTTTCGGCGTATTGCTTTCCTGATTATGTGTTCACCTTTCGTATTATATAATATTGGCAGTAAATTCTTTGTGTCTGGAGATATTTCTAAATTAATCCACTTACCACACCATAGTCCAATTAATAGTACATATTTTTAAATAAATAGAATAAGTATTGAGTGAATATACTTGACATTATGAAGCTTAATTTTGAGAAATGATTTTGTGAAAAAATACAATGGCAATTCAAAATTTTAATACGCTTTTTTTTATAAATAAGGTGAGACATTAATATCATATAGTTTGTTTTTTTTTCGCTGGTAGTAGATGTATGTAAGATAAACAAAACTACATATCATTTTAGTAAACTAATTAAAATCACAATAAAAGTATTAACACGATAATAAGAATAGAATGCAAAATACTTTATAGCAGACCTCAAAAAAAAGTTAATACTAAAAAAATTAACTTAAATTATATAGCTAATCTTAAATTATATAGTATAATCGACGGTCTTATCGCTGACAACGATTTTATTTCAAACAACCTTTCCAAGGATAAGGTCAATTGCACAGGAATTAAAAACATTAGATATATCTATGTGCTCCAAGTATTTAAATTAAACATTCATACACTATAAATATTAGTGAACTGCAATACTAAATACGTTCGCCATCGGCAGTGCATGCGCCCTTGCCTCGAGCAGATTAAGACAGTGCAGTCACATTCCACACCAGCTCAGTATCGGAACGAATCGCAGGTTCCGTTTCAGATTTGTACTTTTATTTTACTTTAACCGTTGTATTAGGAATAAACATTATCCTTGAGTGCTAATTGCATAACTTTGTATGCAACCATTGAAGTATATTTTTATCTTAGACGACATATTAGCTCAGTAGCGTACTATTGCCTTTGGAGGCAATAGTCGTGTGTTCGATGTCCACATAGGAATAAATGCGTGTATGGCCCTCTTGTATTTATTCCGAGTTTGGTTGCCCTGCTAATCCGCTTTGGACAAGCGTGGTGGGTTTATATTCATTCTTCAAGAAGTGAAGGGCCGTGGGACTTATATAGTCTAAAAAAATGTTAAAACCTCTAAAATTAATTTGTTCACTGCAAATATAACCGTTTATTGTTAACGCATAATTTATGCATATCATGCTTCGGCAGTGTAATTCAAGATGAGTGGTGCATATGGCATCTAGAAAACTTAGTGGTATCTCGTGAAGGATGCAAAGCCGACGTGAGAGTTGCGCACACGAACGTGGAGTCAGTGTCATCTGACCCGCGTACTTCAATGTCGAGTCGTGTTCTTGCCATTTTATTTGTTCGCCGGGTAAATGCCTTCGCTTGTATTGAAGTCGCAGAGTATTGAACTGTGCTGGTGTGCATACGCGACCGGCGGGGAGAGGGAATGAGAAGTTGTAAGGAGAGGGGGGGGCATCTTATTAAAGCACATTTACAGCACCTTCCCCCAAATGAGTCTAAACTAATTTGACCTTGAATTATTAACTTAAATTGAAGCTGACGTTTATTAATATATAGTTCTTTTATGATTATTATAGTTTTTATACGAAATATTTGAATAAGAATTACTTCCCTGTTGCTATAAAAATACCCTTTAACAAATTACCCAATATACAAAATAAAGCAGATTCTACTTATATGTTCTAAACTAAGAACAATAATCTGCATATAAATATCAAATAGCTCTATAACGCTGTACCTAAAAGGTAAACCGGTCGAACTAAAATAACTAAGAGTCGCTTGTTTTTATTAAATAGAAACAAGAAATTATTCCATTAAAACTTAATAGAAACAAGAAGTTATTTTTTATATATTCAGTTTATTTTGAAATATTAATTTAAAAAGATAATATTAATTTAATAAGAGTCTAATTTCATTCATTTAAAAGTACCCTGTACCTGTCTATAGACTATGTATGAGAATTAAACTAAAGCTGTTTTACCATACCCGTAAGTCAGAACCACCAGAAGAAGTAGATGTGCTGCTAGAGCTTCCAAGACGCCCGTTATGGTACATTTTACACTAATTTTAGTCACATTCACTATGTTCCAACTTCATAAAATATCGCTTCGTGTACAGTATAAGCACTTCACTCTTTTTTATCAATTATAATTTTGCATATAGTAAGACATCCAACAGATCCCGTGTACTTTGCCACTGTTCTAGCTTTCACGAGTTAACGATGATTAGTACGTACCGCTCAACACTCCAATGTTAACAAAATACAAAACGCTCACTGAACGATAAGTTTGCAATATGACACTATGCACTATACCAGATTTAAATATAGTTAAAACTATCAAAAATTAATGCTTTAAATAAACTTCAACTTATTTGGTTACACCTGTAATTCGTAGAGAGGTGTACGTGACTTGAGAAGTCGTGGTATTGATAAACCTTTGAAAACATAACAATATTATCACTTACGATTGTCGCTGGAAGTTATATCTGGGTGTATTTTTATCATTATTTGATAACGTACCGCAATCACCTTGAACGATTTACATGATTTGCATAGCTAATTTAAAAATGCTTTTTAATTTATTGAATTACTGTTTGTATCTTGCAATATGAATCCGTTATAAAATCTCCAGTATATGTATTTAAATTTTTAAATGTTATAGTAATCTTTTATTTACATTTACATAAAATTAGAAAATTTTTAAACGCTACAGTAACTTTATAGGCAAAGCACTCATAATATTCAAAATCTAAATATATAACTAAAATTTCATATTTAATAAAAAACGTAAACAAAATATCATTATTAAATAATGCATACTCCAATATAGAATCCGGATACAACAAACTCTACTTATTTAGTATTTAATAGCCCAATTTTTAAATACGATATTATTATGTATCTACAATATTAAACAACTGTATTTACACAGGTTTTGTCCGTCGTTTACAAACGGATGATTCACGAAAGGTTCTTTGTATTGCTCGGAACAATTGTTTCGAAAGAATTTGCCGTCGGATGTAAAGCTATTTGGAAATAAGCTTTTGCGAATCCGTATCGCAAATATATTAATTTCGCGTGCGCGTGGAGCAGACGGCGCGCGCGGCCTCACTGCGCGCACGCCAACGCCGAGACGCGACCCGTCGCCCGAGCATTGCACCTGACTCAAGCCTACCGCCTGCAAACTTCAGCTACGCTGAAAATGCAATCCAGTACTACTAGCACGCATCCACAGTTACAGGTTGTTAGTCTTCCGACCCGCCATATTCTAACCAGAATCTTCATTATTAAACATCAATTTTACATAAATGTATCATTTAATATCAGGTATAAATATTCCTGATACTCACGAGGGCGAAAAGCGACCAATGAAGAGCCGTTTCGCTGCGATGAATGGCAGCGGATGGAACTCTGTGGTCTCTGCCAACCCCTGTAGGGGATAGGCGTGAATATATAAAATAAAAAAAAGGTATAAATATGCTGAATATTTTACACATTTTATTTACTAAAATCGAATGATTCAGAAATTATAATATTTTTTCTAATTATGACAGTTTAATTATTGTTTTGGAGTTGTCTTTTAATATTTTTTTAATAAGAAATTAATTGTTTCCTCGTTTTAAGAGTGACAAGGACCACACCACTGTAGCTTATCAACATCGATATTGACGTAAATGCTAACTCGTTTTGTTTCTAACAGTAAATACATTGAAGTATCTAGTACATAAACAAGCCTACACATACCTAAAAGGCCGACAACACTTTCGTAACTCCTGCCTGTGGTGTCGCGGTTGTCTATGGGCGGTGTTGATAGGTTTCCATGAGGCGACACGCTTGCTCGTTTGCCCTCCTACCCCATAAAAAAACATTATATTCTAAGTTGTTAATTTTGATGAAAATTCGATAGACTCACTCTAGGTTTAAGTAACAGAGGCTTAGTTGAGCCTTTATCACGCGTTTCGTGACTCTCAATCTTTCACACAATCGATGCGTTAGTCTGTTTGCAGCCACAGCCATGGACATATGTACATTTAAGACATCATCATTATTAGTCTAGGATTAAAGTATATGGTAATTAGTTGATGGATTCAATACTAGTAGTAAAATATAATATAAAATCATTTACTATGATACCATTTATTTTAAAGGTATTTATAACAATGATCGCAATACTTAGCGCTGTATGCGCACTTATGGTGTACTTTCTTAGAATCGATACTGTTTTTTTTTTACAAAATTTTTGTTTGTGTGCTATTTTTAGAAGTATAAAAGTAAATACATGCCAGCAAAGAATATAAATTCATAAGTATTGGTATTATAAATGAAGGTAAATTAATGTACCTCTTAAAACTCTTAAAAATATTATTAAAAAAAATTACAAAGAAATTTTAATTTTTTAGTTTGTTATTTGCCTCCCTACTTCGACCACTGATTAATACACTATAAATTAATATTTTGTTTCATATTAATTTTGAACAAGAACTTTAAAAAACTTTTTAACGTAACCCAAAGCAGGCAGAGGTCAGTCGAACAGAAATAATTTGCACACGTGCGAATGTTTTTAAGAGCGATGACGCAATTGCTAACAATTGAAGCATTGAGTTTGAAATAACGGCACCACTTCCTCACTCCTCCCATTCATGTTAAAATATACATAGGTACGCCACTTAATAGTATAATGTTTGATATGGTTACTCTTGTGTTGTATTACTATCATTACATAGCAAAAAAGTTTAAAGAAAAATGTTATTGCATAATTATGATAATAATCAAGATTTATAAGTCCTTAGTAAAACTGTTTTTGTTTTCTTTTTATGAATTTTCTCGTTTTTTTCGTAGCAATAAACATGCTACTATACAACTGTATGTCAACAATATTCATAAAGGAAGTATTAAAACCCGTCAACTGGATGGAACAGTAATAGACTAATAATAATAATAAATAAATAAGCGTTTTTGACTTTTAATCCAAAGTAAGATTACTTCTGTTCTAAGTGCCACTAAAACATACAAATCGTATCATCAAATTCTACAATAATTGTCTTAATATGTTTATTATCAGCGACTATAAGAAGCCAAACTGGTCACTTAAATTCGTCTTTAACAAGAAGACGTGTTGATAATAGTATTATCGAACAGAAATATTTAGTTTGTTTCTAGATAGAGTGGACAGTTCAATTATAATACCACCAAATATAGTTATTATATTTTATAATCTCCGCATACATTCTAGACACTTGCATGGCAATCCTGCACAATCAAGAAGCTAAGTTACTTTGATTTGTTGTGATCTTCATACTCCTACAACGGGCAATAAAATTTACGAGTATTTTACGATTTAATTTACATTTAAAGAGCGAGTAACGGTTTTTTTAAAGTGATCATCGTGTTTCAGAAACGTACCAAGCAAAGCACTACTATGGATATAATATGTAGTAGACGACGATTCGCGTTACTCTACGTTTTTAAGATGTAATTAAATTAATAACACAAAAAATAACTAAAAACTCGAAAAAATAATTTAGCCCGTGATTGCCGCGGGTCTGTACCGAACTCTGCGATATGACTGATACGGCCAATAACGTAAATACGATAAATGATACACAACACCAGATATCGATTAATTGTAAATGTTCTTGATTCCCATTAGGCGTTTGTGCCGATACATTATGACATTTGATACAGATCGCTTTTAATGTACAATAATTTAGAACATTTATGGAGCGAAGTGAATGTAAAACAATGAGATATGGTTCCTCTTATTAAAATAAACAGTTAATACTGTGTTTTATTGTAATTAACAATATCAGGCCGCGGCAGTCCATTCCTGGACATAGGCCTCACTCAAGGCGTGCCACCTAAACCGATCTTCGGCTACACGTATCCAGTCTCTGCCAGCCGCCTTGCGTAGATCGTCGCTTCATCTAGCAGGAGGGCATCCCACACTACGTTTGCCGAGGAATTATGTTTATTGTTCCATTGGAATTATGTTTCCTGGTAATTATAGAAGTTTTTTTGTATGAAATTGAAATGTTTTTTGTAACATTTCATGTCTCTTAAAAACTATAACCTTTACACAAATACATAAACTTCTGGTTACTAGACTCTACGGAAGACAACCGAAAAGTGACTTTTCGGTTGTCTTCCGTAGAGTCTACTAACCTGAAGATGCCTCGTGTTGGGGCGAAACACGTGTCCTTTACAAGGCGGAAAAGTCGTAGTGTGTGTTTGGTGTTGTGTATAGATGTTGGTGGGTGGAGAGTTACTGGCCGTTTTTGGTAAGTTTTTGGTTTAAGTTCCAAATAAATCCACTTCATCTAGCAAGAAAACACACATTATCAATTTTCTGTTATTGTTTGCTTGTCGCGGATCTTAGCTAGGTAAAACTTTTAACTGTCCATATAGTGATGGATTTCCGCAAAATAACGCCTGACTCCATTATTCATAAATTATTATATTTTAGAAGAATTAAAATGTAATTTCAAAAAATGTTTTTAAAAAAATGTGTCCATAAATATCGGGACAACATTGCGAATATAAAGCAAGGTTTTCAAGAACGAAAAGTTTTTGAATCATTTATTTATATATTATTACCACAAAACACATATTTTTAGGTTTAAATAAATAAAAACAATTGATAATTTTTTTGAACTTAACGTACTAGTTTGTAATAATGCCATCTAGCGAGTAACATTAGGCATCATGAATAGGATCCATGTAATGTGCTCATACGTCAACTACTTATTACTCATGCAGGTTTATTGAGATAACGCCTATCGTTATAATTTATAACTCAATTAAGAGATGGCGCTACTTGAAACTACAATTATAAACTAATAAATAATGATCTCATGTAAGAAATATAAATAGTAAGCTAAATCAGTTTATACATAGATAAAGATGAGACTTGCAGTTTCTTATATTTGATAATAAAGAGGAACTTTCGCACTTTTTAATATTATCATTTTTTTCTCTTACATTTCTAATTAGATTACACAATGAAAAAAGAAGATTAAAAAAGCAAAAAGGGGATACCTGCGAACTTTCTTTCGTCGTTTCTTTCCCGTCAAGCGAAATGTAATGATGTTTGCATTTATGGTAAATCCCGGACTGTTGGTGTACTGATGTTTCACGGATGTCTTTGGTTGAAATATGAAGAATATATATAAATATAAATATAAATGTGTATATATATATATATATATATATATATATATATATATATATATATATATATATATATATATATATATATATATATATATAATAACATTTTAACTCACCTTATTCTCGCAACTCGTGTGACAGACATATTTGCAAACTGAAACAAAAGTTATGTATTAAATTTTTTACCCAAGAGAAGCTTTATTATTTTAATTTTATTACATTTATAATGTAATAAGCACGATTTGATACATGAAAACTCGTTTAGTCAAAGAAAAAGAGAGTGCGTATCTTCTATAATTAGAACAATAACAGAAAACAGTTGATTCTTATGGTGTTATTATTAATATAGTGTAATATTATTTAATTTAAAAAAATCATCGAATGTTCAGCTCTTAGAACCTTACTTAGATGATCATATTACCTCGACAGCACAATCCCTCATTCTGAACAGGCTGATGACACCAATGGCATGCTCTAGGTTTTCGAAATGATTTGAGACGAAACGCGTGTGCCTGCGCTTCGCCTTCTTTCTGTAACATATAATAAAAAAAAATGCCGTTTGAAATCCATATTACAACATAGTGACTTAAAACATTTCATAAAAAAATTGAGCTATCAGTTTTAGCAAAATTAACGATACAAACAAAAGCTTATAAACATAAAGCTTTGGGTATTACCATTATTATTAGGAGAAAACCAAAAACAGGTGTAAGTTAAAATAAATGTATAGTTATTTTATATCTAAACAAATGATTTCGACATCAACTGTTGGATATATTATGACGGTTCCAATACTGACCATTGGGCTCTACCTGGCTATCCCATTCATAATGGACGCATGCTACGTGAGACAGTAAAGTTGACTTACAAAAGGGAACGTTCTTCAATAACGTACTGAGTAATTTATTTCCGTTGACTATGATCCTTACAGAGTATACGTAAGAATATTTTTATCTATGTTTTTATATATGAATTTATTTATGTAATATAAATAACAGCATTTTGATTAATAGTACTAAGTATATTACTTTAAAATTCAAAAATATTTACTGTCTAACTTTTATATATAAATTTCAAGCTACTTCTAATGAAGAGCAAGTTTCTACAGAAGTTGCCAATTCGGTTTGTTTATTGATATATGCACAATTATATATACCGGGCCGACGGATTTTATATTCAATGCACAAATCGAGCTTAAAAGCATTCAATTCCGAAACAACACAACGTAACCACTACTCTATCTGGACTTAAATTGTAATATAAAACGATAAGCGCATACCAATACGATAACAATATAATACTGTATACCTCATATATGTTAGTAATGTTCCTTTTAAATAGATAAAACATGACGACGTGAATAAATCTCGCTTCTGTTCAGACATGGTTTAACAACATATGATATTTCTTTGTTAGCATACTATACAGACTTAATTTGCATTCAATAATAGGTCTCTCAAACCATGATCTTTATTTTTATCCAACCCTGACATAATTACACTTATCAGCGAATTGTAACAGTGACACAAGAGTTTATTGGTAGACTTTCATCTGTCAATAATGATGCACGGCCTACAAAGAGAGTACTGAGGAAGCATTTTTAGAAGATACTCTCTCGTATAGATTCTCCCTAAAATTAAAAATTATACGACTACAAATGCATTGAAATATTATATAAGTAAATTAACTGATGAGTAGGTATTAGTATGGATATAAGAAGAAGACTGCACTATGAGAGAGCAAAAAAATCGAAAACTAGCTCCAACTTAGGGATTTAGTATCTATATATGATAATAAAATATATCAATGGTTTCTATGGCAATGTTGTAAGTTGTTGGTAAGTTGATTAAAAATTAGCCGAATTTTCTACTTGTCAAATCCTGTGAATTTATTTATAATCACTACACAATAAATGTATATTTTAGAACTCCAATTTGAGTAAAGGTTTATAATAAGTAAACACTACATATTTTCTATATTTTGCAACAAGAGGTTTTCGAACAATAAGCTACTAATTATAGTGTGATGCCGTCAGAGTGATTGCAGGCGCCGGCGCCGGCGATCCTTCTGGCGCCACATTTGCAATGCACGTGGCGATAGCAGCTCATGCTACTCTACTACGCCATATAGCTCAATAATATAATAACCGTTTTTCATATATTACTTAAAATATAGTAGCCGCCAACTATAATAACAAATATCGTTATCGTCAATACAAACGCTAAGAAGTAGCATTGGCACGTTTAGTGATATGAGGTGATAATTCTATTATGTTTTCCTTAGTATTGTTATAACGTTTTAGACACCATGTTTGAGTACAGCTCATTTTAATGCTGTATCTTTTTACAATGAATAAATGTGCCCCTCAAACAAGTTTCTTTCTTGTATTTGGTATTCGAAACAATGTTTAGAATGTTATTGCTTAAAAACAATATAGCAAATCACATCACGCGGCATAGGGCACGAAGCAGCGCTCGTGTGCAGCTTTCCTATCACCTGCTTGGCACACCGGTTCCATCCCGGCATGCGACACCTTGGCCCGAATGAACTTTGTTTTTTTTTTACAAAACTGTCAAAGTCTGGCTCTGACTGACAGTCACAGTGATTAGGCATAACATGCTATTAATCGAATCAAATTTCATCGAAACTTGACCCAACTGTTTGGAACATTTTCTAACTACGAAATGGTACATTTGAAAGTGAATATCACTTGGTTATAAAAGCGGTTTATTCAACAATACGGTGACACAACCAGTGCCCTACTTTTCGGCTTATATAAATGGAGTGTAAAGATCCAAACAAACAATCGGACGAGCGAACTGTATATATAGTTCTCAGAAATGAATTCCTAGAAGCGTGCTCAACCAAATCCCTTTGAAAAATAATATATCATTCGTTGAACATCCCCTGTGAGCGCCCTGTCTTCGGCAAAGGGGGAGGGGTAAAAGAAGCTACAAAAGTGAACATAATCTTTTTGTTTTAATAACGAAGTAGAATTTACAAATATATTATGATATATTATAAAAAATAGTTACTTCAAGCGATAAATACTCTAGTTTTAAAATAATTTTATCGCAGACTGTACATCGTTAAGAATTTTAGATGACATCGCCATATTTACTTGAACTGTAATTTGCGTGAAATGACGATAAGCTCTTAATACATGGCCCAATTCTAACGTTATCACATACCTGTATGGTGACTCTTGTTACCTGATTATAATTATTCCGTTAAGTTTCTTTACCACCTACGTGCTTATAATGGTTAAAATTATTAAGCTTTTATACGGACGATACTTTCTAATGGTGTTTAAACATTCGAAACGTGACATGCGTGGATGCGTGAACAAAAGGGTAGAACACAACTAAAAATTGTTTCACGCACCGCTGCGCGAACACGGCATCAAAAAATTTCACAACACAACAAAATTATGGATGTTCAAACAAATTCGTAAAGTGTATATATATCATCAATCATGCATTAAATTTCTTGTGAATAAAGAAAATGTTTATTTGTTATGAATAAAAAAAAACTAGTCGCATTATATTTGACATTTGCATAACAGTGATGCAGAGGCATGTTGTCTCCATTTGATCTGCCTGTCGTGCCTGTCGTTCTGCTTACGGCGACACCCGGGATCTTTAGGGGGCTACTTCAAACCAAAAGACTAAACCAAAAGACGTCAATCGAACTAAAGCATTTTGTTTTATAACAATTTCATTTTCACACTTCACACTTTAAAAAAGTAATATAATACAAAAGGTTAAATGCATTAGTGATACATTTATGAATGTATCACTACAGTACTTAGCAATGGAAGATGAAAATTAACAAACATGATATCTCATTCCCTTGTTTTCATGAACTAAATTAAAATAAATAAAAAATAAGTAGTACAAGGAACGTATGTCTCTTATTTATTATATCTTTGTAATAACGCGTTGGGTTGCTACATTTTGATATCTCGACGCACGAAGCTGCAGTTATTGGGTTAGGAACGTTAATTGGCGCGTTCAATTAAAGCAAAGGGCCTGTTTAATGTTCAGTAATGTACCACTTGAGTGCACCGATATAACCCTTTTGGTTTATCGGTACACGGTGCTGAATGCTACCGCTTCATAAGAAAAGACCACTTATAGGTTAACTATAGAGAAACAGAACCAATGTAATACAGTAATACCCCGTACTTACGCGATAGGTGGGACCGAGCGCTATCCGTGTATTCGCGTAAGTCGGGGTACAATTTTGCATATAAA
Organism: Baronia brevicornis; assembly: GCA_031353405.1. Lineage (NCBI taxonomy): Eukaryota > Metazoa > Arthropoda > Insecta > Lepidoptera > Papilionidae > Baronia > Baronia brevicornis. The sequence continues at coordinate 11,399 of JASFAT010004149.1, forward strand.
GACTTACAAAGTATGTTTAATTGGGACCGGAGACTAAATAAAACAATAATTTAGGAAATAAATGTGAAAATTAAAAAATCGTGTAACTACGAATTCGCGCATGTCGAGGTAGCTTAAGTCGGGTATTACCGTAGACGCTTTCGATTACCACTAATTCTAAAAAAGCCTTATTTGATACATTAGGTGCAGTCTAAAGAATTTGGAACCAAAGAAATTAAAAATATTTCCGCTAAAATAACAAAAAAATGTCCTTCCGGATTAAAAGATGAAAAATGCTAACTTTTCATTTTGTGTCTCGTATGGAGTAACTAATATTGAAGGCTTTATATATGATATTTCAATTAAAACAAAATTGAAGCAGAACTACAGTCGAAAATTATACCTACTTAAGTTTTTGACTGTAGTTCTATAAAATAATAGAAATTCGCAGAAAAATAAAAGTTAGGATGGATATATTTAAAAAACCTATTTTTACAGATGGGAAAAACAAAGAAATTAATTATGCACAATTAACACTCAAATTAAACATATAATGATTATAATAAGCATATCTTGTTTGAGTGCATTAATATTATTTGCGCAAGAGTTGATACTTCTTTATCAGGTCTTATTGTAAACAAACATGACATTTAATGCTATTTTAGTTTCACAGAATAAGCAACTACTGTAGAACTATTCAGGCTAGTAGAAAATTAGATATATACGTCTCCTGTGTCACCACACCAATTTATTTTTGCAATCAGTATGAATATATTGTATTTATTAAGAAGATTTAGCAACAATCAGTATATTTCAACTATTAATAGTGTAGCAGAGTGGCGCAGTGGAAGCGTGCTGGGCCCATAACCCAGAGGTCCGTGGATCGAAACCACGCTCTGCTATACGACTTTTTATTATTACATTTTATTAAATATTTTTTTAATTCATAAATATATTTTTGAATAACAATATATTTCTTACTATTCATGTGTATCAAGGTTACTTCTTAATCAATCATAATATCATATTTATATATAAATATAAAGATATAAATTTATATGTATGCATATATATACATGTATATATATATATATATATATATATATATATATATATATATATATATATATATATATATATATATATATATATTATTTTATAACATTTATTTGTCTTTTGTATTTTTATACTTTATTAATGTTTATTTGTTACACGGATGGAAAAGCAGCTCGCGGCAGTGCAGTGCTAAACATAGGCTTTCCCACGAAGCGCCAAATTTTTGCCATGGGTCCTGAGCAGATTGTCGCACAATTTTAGCTGTCTCACATTACGTTTCACTAGTCTCACATTATGTTTGCATAGGCGCGGTATCTACTCCAACCCTTATTTAGTTCAGTGCTCAGTGATCAACCCTTTGCCACTTCAGGTTGTTTATTCGGAAAACTATATTATCTGGCCGATTTTTTTATTTTGTACCATACCCACCAGATAAATTCCGAGCATACCTTTCTCCATAACTCTCTGAGCGACTCTAAGATAGATATCTAACAATTTCAATGGTACATATTATATATAGGCTGACAAATTGAAATAAGATATTTTTATTTAAATTTCATAGGTAGATATTAAAAAATATACATAGCATAGAAAAAGTAATCGTTTCAAAATAATTAAAAAGCATTCCAATTTTGATTCATACACTTTGTTCATTCAAACATCTGAAATTGTCGGAATTATTACCACATCCCCCACTAAGTTACCAATAGTGATGACCGGCACTCCCTTGTAGAGTAGAACTGAGGGTTCCACCCCACGCTTACATGGTGTTCAAGGGACTGTCACGAACCATATAGGTGCAAATAGAGCTGCACTTTAAAATTACTTTTACATTAAAACAAGAACGCCGTGCATGAATCATCACTATACGAATAGTATTAGACAAGATCAAGTCGATTGGAACTAGTTTGTTTAGCAATCAAATTATTTTTTGTGTCTGTATGTTCTGGATGTATTTGTGTGTGGACTAAATCATTCGATTTCTAGTAAAAAAAAATATCAAAAATAATTTGGACGATAGATTGCATTCTGCTTATTGTGTATATGTTTAAAAGCAGGTATTGTACATACTCCTGCAATTTCTCAGACGATGTCATTTTTGCCGCATCAGTTAGAGCTGTGCTTCTCAACCCTTTTCCCGTACCCTCAATAAAACTTTTTATTTATGAGTACCCCTCCCCTGAAAACTATATCTATTGTCAATCTTAGCTTTCAAGTATACCTAGTACTGTCTCTAGAAACTTGTAATCTCCAAAGAGTTAGAGAGTCCGTTTATGTACATATATGGAGTTTAAAATGAACCTGATAATGTATCAGATTCATTATAAACTCCATATTGTAGACATTATACATTGTAATAATGTTTAAATAAGTTTGGGACTTGGGACTTCGTGGCCCCCAAGGGTACGTGTACCATAGGTTGGGAATCACTGAGTTAGAGGAACATAATTTAGATGATATATTTAAACAAGTAATAAGCTTTCAATAAACAAAATTATAGTTACAATAACCGTTACACAGCACATTATAACCGTCTCATAATACAAGAGTCTATATATATATATATATATATATATATATATATATATATATATACATGTATATATATATATATATATATATATATATATATATATATATACATGTATATATATACATATATAGACTCTTGTTTTATTGGTCCGCTGTCTGAACTTAAATTTATTAGTAAATATTTCTAAAAAACTCAAAAGGAAACAATATGGATAGTTTTTAATAAAATTATGTCAAAATTATTTAAACTCGAGATATATACGATTACATTTTACATTACAAGTTGATATTTTCAAATAAAAGTCTATTAAGAAGTAATTGGAAAATTTTTGTTATGACTAGAACTAAATTGCTATCCGTGTTTTTTATATCAGAGTAGGTAAACTAATATGCGGGTCACCTGGTGGTAAGTGATCACCGAGAGAGTAGTACTGTAGATGTTGTAATGCAAAACATCCTAAAAACGCCATACAATAAACTAGAAAGAAAATTAAATAATAAAGAAAAAGTGAGAAGGCTAATTTGACAAGAAATTGTTATTGCAGTCTCCGTATAAGTCATATAAAATAAGTTATGTATAACTATGACAAACTGTGCCACGTACAGTATTAGCTACATACTTTTTGCTTTGTATATATGTGTATGTTGATTTATATTATGTTTTACTTACATTGGCATAAATGTTACACATAATAGTTATAAATATATGTCCTCGTGTAATCTATATGGAGAAAAGCAGTAGTATTGCGTGATACGATTGCCTGCGTGTTCATTTGCAGCCGTCCATAATCCGAACAAATGTTTGGTTCAATTATTTAAATAAGACACGCTGTACGGGGGTCTGTCCGGCTGATTGCGAACCGGCACAGTGGGGCACCACACCGGCACTAGTGACGTACATACGTACGCCGGACGCACTCTTCCGATTACCTTAATTAAATATCCCATGCTCCAACGCGTGTATGTAACTTACATAACAGACTTTATTCATTACTCTATATTTTAGTAAAACCAACAGTTGAATTTTGTGACAAATGTTGGTAAAATTGCAAAATCTACATATCAATACTTGCAACATAAATTATCCCTTTTAAGAATATTATTAATAATAATTAAGGTACAACACATTTATTAATAAAGGATGTTTTAATAAATATATTGTACCTTAATGTTATTTTAAAACAAATTATTATATTTATATTTTTACAACAAATCACCTTTCGGCTATAATTCTCTATATTATCAAAGCTACCTCTTCCCCCTACTAACATCGAATGCTGGCGGTTATAATCTATCAGGAGAGACTTATTTCGACTAGTTTTTTGCTATTTGATTCGGTGTTCAAAGGCATGAGCCGCTTCGGAATGTTGAGTGTGATCTTACCGGTGAAGATCAGTTTAACTTTTTGCTATCAGGTTTTCGGATTATGTGAGTTAAGAACTCAAACACTAAGTACGTAAAAGTCAGTCTCGTTTTCTTATTTCCATGTCGGGGTTTAATCATCTATGGGTTGCAGGCACGGCTTAGCGTAGTTCAAGAGATCCCAAGCATTTTCCTCTAACACCACATTAAACTATAATTGTGTGGAAAATAACCATTTATTTTCATCAAGTTATGTTCCTTTAAAGTTTTTAAACTTTATAACCATGTATGTGTATGTAAACTCAGATGTTTTTCACTACACTTTATCTTTTTGTACATACCTTCTGCCTCTTCATATCTCCATGATAAATTTATTTTCCGTACTTCTACTCTCTCATCATACCAACTCATACATTTAGACTTACGCCTACTCCTTCACTGTGAACGCAGCGAGGCTATAGAACAATTGAAAAATTGTAAGAATCCAAAAAAACTCCTCCTATTGCTTCATTCAAACAAATGTCAACAATTTTTGAAGAGTTTAATAGAAATTCTTTACGATATATTTATTTAATTCTTTTAGATATATGTATAAAAATATAATATATACTCTATTTTTATTTTTCATTTAATTCAATGAAGTATTCTTTTTACTTCTGAGAATTTGAGAAAAATTATTTAATGACCTCTGTTAATTCTGCTCTTGAAAGAGTCCTCGTCTTATACATGTGGTTGTTTTTCCAATGTATCGTTTACTTTATGATGTATAATACAATTCGGAATATACAATAAAACACCAAAATCATATATAGTCTCCAATTTTCTTAATAAGTGTGGAATTAATTAATAATAGTATAGAAATAAATTTAAAATTTGTGTATAAAGTTGACTGCCTTATAAAAAAATATTTTTTCTATTACATAAAAGTGTTAATGTTAGTTAATTTTGTTTGCAATAAAACTATTTCTAATTGACAAGAGAAACAAAACTTAATATTTGTTTGGGTACTTGTCTTTTTTTTTCTATTACTAGAATTTTTTATATTAACATACTAGATGTCCCAGTGAACTTCGTTTCACCTACAATTTATTTCATTCAAATTAAAGAAAATTATTTTTCCTGATAGACTTATGTTAGTATTTTATTATGTGGTATGTTAGTATTTAGGTATGCAATACTTTTCAAAATCGCACAAAAGAAACGACAGTTTTGTATAACAACACGTCCGTTAATCGATAAAACCGTCACGAACGCTATCTATTGAAAGTAATTAGGATTAAAAGAAAGAAAAAGAATTTTTCATTTTTCAAGTTTTTTTATGTTTTCCCTATATTTTTTATTCGTAAACCTTCCTTGTGTTATAGCGAACAAAATTTATGAGTTTTAGGGAGACTAACAAAATAGCTCTCCATTTTTTATATACACAGATATTTTAATGAACATTAATATTATATTTTATATCTTTCAATCAGATCTAACAATTAATTAGCAGAGAGCAGGGGCTTTTGTTGGGTGTCTGCTTATCCGCCTGTCTGGCGTAACGACTGGGGTCATCTCTGCAAAACTTAAAGTTGCCAGCACTGCAGTGCTATTATATTTTAGGACAATTAATAAATAATACTGGGAGTAAAAATTACTTATTAAAATTACTTACTACTTAATTAAATTACTCAAACATCTAATTGGGAAACCTGGACTGCGTTAGAAATTATAATATGTAGGTTATTGAAAACCGCTGCATTACTTTTTACAGACTGACAGTTACGTTAGCTGCAGCAACAATATAAGGTGCACCTAGTGAAAGTATAGAACCCAGTGGTCAATCTATACAAAGTTACCCGTTCATTATTAATTTAACGTACTACTCTCTAATCGAAATATATTCAAAATATTTTTTATTATATTTTATATAAAAAATAGATATAAATATATTATAAACATTCAATATTTATTATTTTTATGAATTTATCTGTTAAACTATTAAAAATCTATTGTAAAATAATATTTACGTTAGAAGTTAACACTTTTGCAAACATAAATATTTGTTATTATCATCATGTAGAACAACGATTACCTCGTGCCGATTGGTGGAGACCACCCATGCTGTAATACGGCGCATGTTGACTTATTTATAACGAAAAGTTATACAGTTGCCCAATTCAATATCGCGTCCGGATATCGCGGTGCAATGTACATACATACTCGTACGTGTACGCTAAGAGGCGCGCGTGAAATATGCCAGGCCTGTTTTCTATCTCGTACACCACGTCTTGCATGCAACTATTAAAACAAAACGAAAATATAACTTTAGCGATGGAAAAACAAAGCCCATTTTTTGCATCATGAAGGGCTATTTCTCCGAAAATAGGTTGTTATAAACAAAATAAACATATAAAATTAAAATTATATTATGACCTTGGTCAATAAGTTATATAATTTGCATATTATTACATTACATTAGTATTTTCCTGATGTCTCGAACTCAAACTCATACCAGATAAGTTATTAGGCAGCACATAATTTCATATACTGAACATAGTGGGGGCTGGAAATTTTCTATAATTTGTAAGATGTGTTCCTTCGTAACGGAGCACGAAGTATTTTTGTATTCTTAACTGTGAATATATTCTCTGCCTATTTGTCAAAATTCGTAAGTCGGTTTTAGAGGAAAAACAAACCACTGGTTTTCTTTCATCGTTTGTGGAATTTAAGAAAAAAATCATTCAGTGCTACATCCAGATGGCATCCGCGAGCCATTACCACACACACATCATATGGATAAACACCAAAGCTCATAACAATTTATTTTATTCTAATCGTACGTGCGACTAATGCTTCTATTGCGTATGCTTAACCTTGGATTGTTAAAACTCACAACCTAAAAATAGTTTATATTTCTGTACAAATTAAAAATCAAATCAAACTCTAGTATTATAGACACGTTCTCTCCCCTCTTTTTCTTAATAAAAAGTATATTTATCTCATAATGCATTGCATTTTACAATAGTCTTCAATTGAGAAATATTAAAACTTGATTTAAATTTATACGGGGGGAATGAAACGACAATTAAGTTATTATATTACCGACTGGTATGGAAATATGTTAATGTGGTTATAGTAATCTATTAAATTGAACTATATATAATATTTGTACATAAACAAACTTTTATCTCATGGTAGTCTGCTTTTTAATCTAATCAAGTACCGAATCGCTAAGTATTGTTTCGATAAACTTACTTAAGCATCTGAACAGACAACACGTGAAAAGAAAGACTACATTGTTATGCATCAAAAAACGGGTGTAGTAGCAGAAAGAATTATCTCAGCACAATACTATAATAATGTTCAGCGCTTATTTTTACCTAGACCCTGCCAGTCACGTCATGAGCGTTTTTTTTGGGATAGGGGGACAAATGAGCAAGCGTGCCGACTGATGGAAAGCAATCATCGCCGCCCATAGACAACCACGACACCGCAAGAGTCACAGAAGCGTTGCCGGCCTTTTAGATATGTGAAGGCTTGTTTTTTAATCGTGCCAATATCGTATCAGTTCGGAAAGACCGCCGAAGGTGGAAGAAGTGGAAAATGAAAAGAAGTTTTGAGATTGTCACCGTAGTAGATCGTCACTCAACCAGATGATGGGGATGAAACTTTTCATTACGAGTGTTTCTTATTTACAGTCTTAATAATAATAAAAAAAAATACTAATCATAGTTACTCGCGCCAAAAAAAATGTGTTAATAAGTGATATGTGTTAATAATATGAAATAAGTGTTAATAAGTGATATGAAAGGTTTAAATTAAGCAGTAATATAATAGCCCTTCGTTCGATTTCAGTGAGGCAGCGCGTACGTATATATTTACGGTAGCCATTTTTCGTCCACATACCATACGTATAATTTTTTACCTGTGTAATTTCGAAAATGTCACAAACTAAAAAGGGATTATTTTTTTTAAAAAAAAAGCTTCGAATTTGGAATTAACTTTTTTTATTCTCATACTCTTTATTAAGTGCGAATAACATAGTTTGGATATTAAAACCTTTTTAGAACTAAATTATTTCTAATAATATAGAAAAATCGACCTCGCTCGTTTTTTTTTGCAAAGGAGTGTATACAAACGATATGTTAAAAGATAAAAAGATGGTCTATTTCTTATGAATGAAAATTTATGTTCGAAAATGGAACGCTAATTGGTCGGACTAGAAAATGGGAGCATAATGGCAACGAGCACTGGGCTGAGCTCTTTTTGCTCCGTTTTGAAACTACAGAGTGACGTATTAACACTATCGCCTTCAACACGTCTTGCGCAATCTGATACATCAGTTATATTAAATTTCAGTCGGTTTCCAATATAACTTCGTTACTATTGATACTAAAAAATACCTAAACACGGACATCAAAGTAAAGACCGGAAAAAATTACCTTCGGCGTATGCTAAAATAACCTATGTATATCGTTTATTCAT
>JASFAT010004410.1:0-20264 GCA_031353405.1 Baronia brevicornis
CTTCTGAGAATTCGATTACACACACAGGCTTCTTCTTTCTTCTCACAGAATTCTTCGAAATTCAGAAGAATTCGGTTTTCCCGAAACTGTATTTCACGCGGAACCAGTTAACTTAGGCGGTATTTAAAAAAAAACAAACTCATATATTTCTAAAAGGTCGGCATCGCTTCTTTGCCTGTAGTGTGACATTTCTACGAGTGACGTTGATAGCTTTCAATCAGGTGACACGCTTGGTGGTTTGCCTCCTTATCCCATAAAAAATATATTAATGAATATAAATCGTTTTGATTTATAAATAATGATTTGGTTGATAAGTAATATAATTATAACGTAATCTATGTCATCTTAACGCTACGTATGCTACGCTATGGCTACGAAATATCGTCTCCACAAAACACATATTGAATGAATATAACCACCATAAATATGATTGATAGATATTGAGATAATAACAAACTCATGTTAATAACAAACTATTCAATTACTAATGGAGGTAAGATGTGGATAAAAACCAACTATTATGGGTCGCCTCAAAAAATAATCAATGGGCCCATAGATCGGTACCGCCTAGCTTCAAAGGCATTGCTAGACGTTGCCAGCCTTAGATAAATAGATATGTAGGCTGGTTTTTTATTTTTCAATTATTACTATGAATTTATTTAAGAATTTTCTTCATAGTTATAATTAAAAAACAAGCCTATGTATTTATTCATGAACTTTATTTTTAAGGGAAACAGTCCAATTACAAGTAGTGTGTAAAAATATTTCATTATTATCACCAGTCTGCAGCAGTCTCTGTTGGACATAGGTTTCCTCTAACGCGTGGCCTAAGCCAATTTTCAGGTATAAACATTCAATTTCTGCCAGCCGCCCTGCACAGATCGTCGCTCTATCTAGCGGACGATGTCCCACACTACGTTTATCAACACGATCTGTGTGGTACGAATATAATATTTAGTTTTAATGGATTATTTTTTACGCTTTCGATAAAGTACAGATGAGGGAGTTATTGACGCTTAATTCTATCTTATCAGTTATAAGTACCATGACGTGATTAAAAATACAAGTAAATTTGGAATAGGCGGGAGTTTTCTATTTCATGAATTTAAACTTACCTTTTTATTATACTTTTTTATAGTACTCGTATCTCAAAGTACAATCTCCAATATATTCTTGATCAGTTTTAAGTAATCTTGGCAAAACTTTTTTATGGACAAAGAGAAACGTATCTTATTAATAGATATAGGAAGTTTCGGTGCTTAAGCTGCATCTGAAATGCCTTTATGTTCTCTCTACACAAGTTGCTGTATAGTTTGGTTAAATTCTTTATGTACTAAAAGGGTTCTAACGCTTTGGAGGTACACTAATACGTAATAATGAGTCTTAAGGGAATCCACTTTATGAGAAGTGGCTTTACTAAATATAGTAGTAGTTTATATTATAATATTATTTATTAACAACATCGAAATTTATATACTTGTATTTAGAGCAGAGATTGTATCTTTTAATGGATATGTCATAAATTTATTTATAGAAAACATTACTGGCCCATAGAATTAGTAGTCGTTTTCGACTCCCACGTCGGAATAAATATATATATATATATATATATATATATATATATATATATATATATATATATATATATATATATATATATATATATATATATATATATATATATATATATATATATATATATATATATATATATATATATATATATGTGGCCTACATGTATTCATTCCGAGTTATGGTGCCCCGTTTATCTACCTTCGACGAACGGTGGATAAATGTCCATTCCTCTAGAAATAGAACGGTTTGTGCCCAACAGTGAGACATATATGGGTTGTGAAAGAAAAAAAACGTTCATTGCAACATTGCATTATCTTCAGAAGGTATTGATTGAGAAGTATCAGTCCTCGGCATGGAATATGTACATTTAATTTCTTTAAAAAGGTATCGTTACAGTAGCAGATATCAGAAGATAAGTAACAGCCTGCCATATACGTCAGGTGCTGCTTGTGGAGATTCGTCAGTCAGGGTTTGTTTTTCGAATGTATTTTTTTTTGTATCTTTGTACCTTGAATGTTACTGAAACATAACCGAACGTTCTCTTGGTTGCCTGTGAGACTATAAAGTTTATTTTACACACATTTCCATGTTGCAAGAAGGTGAAATATAAAAAGTGGATTGCTGCGGAGTTTCTTGCCTCCTCCGACCGAAACCGAAACCTCATTGCGAAATGGTCATAAAAACTTTATTGTTAGCGCACTGACGTTTGGAAAATCAAATGTTATGTCGAAAAAAATATTGAATTTGAGTGTATGAGAATAAAAACAGAAATCTTAGATCCGAAAATCACCCGGCAAACGTGGAGATTGCGACAACACCGTAATCCCTACAAGTGGACGGTTAATAGCTGTATACATACATATGGTCACGTGTGTCTCTCGTAGGGGTAGGTAGAGACCACAGTTCCACTTGTAGAGATCCCTCCACTCTCATTATTTTCCTCATGCAAGCCCGACGGTGTATCGATGATGTTGCTAAAGAAAGAACAAAACAGTGTTGTTTTTATAAACATTGAATAAGTTCATCCTCAAAGAGCGACAGTCGTGTACCAAGTGAGTCTTAGCATACATACATATCATCACGTCTGTTTCCCGTATGGGTAGGCAGAGACACCGTACACACCGTACACCGGACACGTAGCGGATGGAGATCTGTGGCTTCACAGATCTCCATCCGCTACGATCCCGGCACACCTTCCCTGCTTCATTCACACTCATCCATCTTTTTATTCATCCTTCCTCTCACATTCATCGTAGCGAAACGGCTCTCCGTTAGTCGCTTCTCGCCCTCGTGGGAATCAGGACGTGATGAGTGGCGAACCACGTCACCGTAATTTTTTAACAAATAAGGTATATTAACATTCGACATAGTGAATCCCACAAGTTGCAAGGGAGGATGGAGGTCAGGTCTTATCATAATTATTATAAATTATGACACAAGATAAGAAGCAGTAAAAATAGAAATATATCGAGGCAACGATAATCTTTATAGGTCCATCATTAGACACTTCGCCGCGTGTTATTACCACAGATAACTGGAATTGAGCAGGTCGTTTATTTGAGAGACCTTTGAAAAGCTGAGGGTATCTTTATTAATAAAGTTATTTGAGAAACAAGAGCGACTATGAAGTAATTACTTTCATTGTATTTTAAATGAATACGCATTTAATTCAAAATTATTGCTTTTATTCTAGGCATTTTTGTTATTTGAAATTAATCTTTATTTACATGATGGCGGTAACAGCATCTAAACTATATTAACGGGGTTTTAGTAATATTCCATGATATCGCCCTTATTGTTATTCTCGTTGGTTCGCGATACATAATTTTATATAGCGTACGTGGTTCTGAAGATCATGTGAAACTATCTAATAACGGTATATTCCTCCTAAGGCGCTGTGCCCACTTAGGTAATGTAATATTAAACTAGGGTGGAGCGAATTTCTCGAACTTATGAATTTCCATAAACCTTGGTTCATCTCCGTTCTGTGATGTATCCATATTTCTATTTGTTTATCCGCATAAACCAATAGACAAATAAAAAGAAAGGAAATTAGAAAAACAATGGAACGTTTGAAATTAATTATTAATATCGTAATTTTAACATTTTGAAAAATATTGAAAATTATATAGTATATACATAGGTAAAAACGTACATAGTACATACATTTGTAGTAATGCCAAATATAAATTTTAGATAGTGAGGTTTTATTCATAGTCGAAAATGAGTGTCAATGAATCAATTATCAGTCCACTACTGGATATAGGCCTCATCAAGAAATGCCACTTAGTCTGATCTTTGGCTTTACGCACCCAGTTTCTGCTAGCCGCTCTGGGCAGATCGTCGCACCATCTAGCCGGTAGGCATCCGACACTACGTTTGCCAAGACGCGTTCTCCACCTACTTCAGCGATTTTCGGATCTTAGACAAATGTAACCAGCCAATTGCCACTTCTGTGGATGAAACTCAATTTCTTTATTCTTCCTGTCACTACAGGATAATTATAAGGAAAAATAAAAAAGTGAGTTTTATCCACTGATAAAACTCCATTTTTTTATTTTTCCTCACAGTAAAGTTATTTAAAACTACCATACGTTTAAGTTTAACTCGCTCACTGACCGTACCGTTTGTAAAATCGCCGGTTTCCGTAACATCTGCCTTTGACTGGCGTACGCTGCTGGGGACAGCTTTGACGTAGCGTAGCGCTTATGTAATTGTTGTGTTCAAAGAATGCAATGTAGTGTGTTACATCAGTACATTTACTTATGTATATATGTAAATATTGTATAAATACGTATACATCTGTGTCCTATATAATATATATATAAAATATGGCTCAGTGCTTCGAGTACTAAAGATTCCGTGTTCGGATCCCAGATAAAAACTAAACGTTTAGTTTGAAACTTAAAAAAATTACGACGGTTTTCGGGTCGTTGAGTGTTCTTCCTAAATGTCTATTGTTTCTTGAAGATAGTGTTAAAACAATAAAAATATATTGAGATAGTGTTCACCTGTTAGTGGCATACACAACAGGAATTTAACTGCATATCCTTGTATATACACCTCACGCATAATTGGTTGTGTCATATTGTCATATTGTTTGTGAACCTGTTTGTATTAAGTTAATTACTAAGCTATTTTATATTCTTATTTAGTTCATTATCATTAAGTTCATCATTAAAATAACTAAAATGCTAAATTAAATGCTAAATTTGAGTCTTCTTCACACTTGTGTATTAAACATAGGTGACCTTTTTGTTTATTTTGTCTACACTTTTTTTGTGGGATAGTAAGGTAACCGATAGGAGTTGTCGCCTGATGAAAAACAGTTTATGCCACCCATAGATATTTACAGTATCCTTGGTATTGCAGGAGTGGTACTGGCTTTTGAGTAATATCGGCCTTTGAGTAATGCCGGCTTTTAAGTAATATGTAGGTACGATTTTTGAAAGTTCCAATGTAGTATCGATTCGGAAATACCACTGAAGGTGGTGTATATATATAAAGGTCAGCTAACTAACTCATTGTTTATTTGTCAGTTTAAAAAATCTTTTCTAAAATACCGTTACAATATTCACGAGTATATCAAATCCGTGAGACGAGAAGGAAAAAAGATTTGTCCTACTCGACTTACGCTCTCATTGATTTTCTTTCTCTTCGCCTTAACTTTTAAAGTGAAATAATTCACGAACATGAAATAATTATTATGTTTCACGAGTATGTATGATCCCAGGTGTGTTACCATAATCTCCATGTTGCGTGCGGATTGAGGGTCACAGATTACTTTAACTACTCCGGAAACGCTATGCCCGTTCATTCCTATAGCCACCTCTTACAACACTTACAAGGGGAAATAGGTTGACCCTATTCTATGCCGGGAACCAAATAGAATATTAATTTATCGCGACAATATTGTCGCTAAGAAAATGTAACTTGGGTAAACAATTTGGACCCATTTCGCCCCCGTCGTATATTTGATTCAAGGTTTCCTTTGATATATGTATGTATGTGACAAAAGCGACTGTTTCTCGGCCAGCAAATCATTTGCGCCAACATTATATAAACATATAGACGCATAGATAGAAAATGTTACGGTTTACTATTTCCTTTTCTTCTCTTTAGTTGCCAATGACTCATCGCTAATAAACGGGTCAGCTTTTACATTTTAGTAGATAATAGATGAATCAAAATGTCATTTAATTACGGTTATGACTTTCTTGGATTTTTACGAAAAGACTTTATTTCAGTAGTAAACAAGAAATCAACGTTCATTCTTGCTACTGTATCTCTGTTATCTTGTAAGTACGGAATTACGGTTTTATGCTTGTAACTATTATGTAAGGATTCCCACTACTATCCAAACAAAGTGAAAATCATCCAAGCATGACGTCCCTACGATTGTTCAAAAATGTACGTACTAGTAGATAGAATTCACGTCCTTATACATATATGTATGTAATTTTAGAAGACAAATGAAACCTAGATAAACATATTTTGTATAGAATAGGGAGACGAACGAGTAAGCAGATTGCATGACAGTAAATAATCATGGTGGTATATGGACATTTGCAAAACCTTTCGATTCACGTATGGGATAAATTCTTGTATGGCCTTGGTTTATCCATGATATTTATGTATTTTTGTGTGCGGCTATTAAATTAAAACGTTTTACATTATTACCATTAATGTTCATTTTTAACACTTCATGTTTTACATTATTATTATTACCATTCCTTTTTTATTTTTAACATTTCACGTTTTACATTATTATTATTACCATTCATTTTCATTTTTAACATTTCACTAACATAGTTAAAATTTTAGAAACTTAATTCGTGTTCACACTACGTGTCACTATGTAACTTACGTAACATATAGATTATTCGAACGCGTTTGTACCTTCGGTCGATACGAAACTCCTGACCGGCGAGCACGCTTTAAGTGTATTTGAACCATGAACATTGGCAATACGGGCTTTACCTTTTTTTTTTCAGCTTTTAGTCCGTTTCCCCTTTTACGTTGGAATACGTGAGCTCCATCGATACAACGCTTCAAAGGTAATTAAAGTTCTATTTACATTTTTTAAACAATGTATCAAATAGCAAGGTTATATAAAATATAATTATTGTAATAATATAATTATTGATTAAGTTCAACTTACAAATAAACAATGAGGAATTTATATATATATTATATATATATATATATATATATATATATATATATATATATATATATATATATATATATATATATATATATATATATATATATATATATGTAAATACCGAATCGATACTACGTTGGAACTAAAATCATACCGAGATATTAGTCAAAGGTTGGCAACACTTCTGCAATATTTATTGTAAATATCTCTGAGCGGTATATACTATTTTCATCTGGCAACACATTTTCACATTTATTGCTCTTTTACTTTCCTATCCCATAAAAAAGTGTAGGCAAAATGAGCAAAAGACTTACTTGATGATAAGTAATTAGAGCCACATTTATAAGAACAAGGATACTACGGATACGTTACCTAAGAGTAAAATGTGAATAAATAGTAAATATGAGATAAGTATTGAAACAGGGAAAAGGAAGTAAAAAAAGGAAAAGCATTTGGCTCCTTGATATAAGCACTCTTACAGAAATCAGCAACATTGAAAAAATACTAGCCATTTAATATCGATATCCTATAAGAGCGTGGTAAAAAAAGCCAAAAACGTAAGCAGCAATAATAAGGGAAATAAAATATAATTGTTTATATATTGCAGCATACGAACTAAATATAATATATTTTATAACTTAATACATACATACATATCACCCACAGATTTCCATCCGCTACGATCCCGGTACACCTTCCTTGCTTTCTCTACAGTCATCAATCTTTTCATCCATCCTTCCTCTTATATTCATCGTAGCGAAACGGCTCTCCGTTAGTCGCTTTTCGCCCTCGTGTGAATCAGGACGTGACGGGTGGCGAACCAAGTCACCGTCATTTTTTAACAAATTAGGTATTATTGTAGATATGTTATATAATGAAATATTAAATTTATTAGCGACAACTGATCATTGAAAATGTTTTATGTTGACAACATAATCCTTTTACTTCACGATGATAACTTGTACTAAACATTAACTAAATATAAACTACTGCCACAAGGAAATAATTTACGATCCGACAAAGCTGCTCGATTTGCACGACAAATGTTTGTTCAAATCAGCTATTTCGTGGCGTAATCTGGAATACCCCAATAAATCTTTGAACATCCTCGTTTCTTTTGACTAATGTTTAAGGTAGTCAATGCTCGCAACTTTGCTTCAAGTTATCTGAGTCTGAGGCAAAAATCTATTTGGTTATTAATTTATCTCTCAGAAAAAATATCAAAGTTATTTTCCAACCAAAACGAATAACTGAGCTAATTAGGTCGTCATTTTTAATACTTTCAGCATTAGCTCACGGATTGATTATCGTATTGATACTAATTTATGTATGTATAGACTACAGGTATGGCCGTGGGATTAATATATATATATATATATATATATATATATATATATATATATATATATATATATATATATATATATATATATATATATATATATATATATCTGTATCACTCCTTATTTTCCGTTGCAGTAGTTTCATATCCCTATCATCATATCTAAATCTATCGTTCCATTCTCCTGCCATCCTCCCTTGTGGCTCGTGGGATTCACTATGGCGAATTCTTATAAACCTAATTTGTTAAAAAATGATGGCCACGTGATTCGTGAACGTGGCAAGACGGTCACGTCCTGATTCCCACGTGGAAGCAAGGAAGGTGTGCCGGGATCGTAGTGGAGATGGTGGTCTCTACCTACTAAACAGGCGTGACGATATGTATTATTTTAGCACTGCGGAGAGATGTCTCATGTCTCAGCATTTATTACCGCTTCTATCATGGGGAATGCTCCGAGGAATTGTTTGGAATAATTCCCGCCGCCGAATTCCACAACCACACAACTCGCCGTAAAGGAAAATTGCATCCCCACCATTTGGATGAGTGGCGATCTACTACGGTGCGTTTCTCTCGTAACTTCTTTCCACGCACCACCAGTTTGTGGAACCAGCTATCCTCGGCGGTCTTTCCGAACCGATACGACATTGGAACATTCAAAAAACAAGCCTATACATACATAAAAAGCCGGCAACGCCCATAGACAACCGCGACTCCTGCGGTGTCGCAGTTATCTATGGGCGGCGTTGATTGCTTTCCATCAGGCGACACGCTTGCTCGTTTGCCCTCCTATACCATGAAAAAAAAAATAATTTTCAAATTGTTATACCCCCCGTTAACACATCTGAGTTTATTATATAAGTTGAAATAACTGTGTAAAAATTAGTCATATCAGAACATTTAGCTAAAATAAGCGGTAATTCGTTTGCTTAAATTGTACTATTACATAATGAGTATCTACAATTATTAGCTCAGGAATTTAATAAAGAAAATGCTATTAAAAAATAAACACAGTCGTGATAATTCCCTTTGGACTGAAACAAAATGAGGACAGCTATTTGTTTTTAAGAGGAATTCAAAGTGTTGAGAAATTGATTACAAAAATTCCGCTAGGAAAAGCATTATCAATATGAACAAAAAAGAGATTTTAATTAATTAAATCTAGTCCACCATTACAATTACAAATAAAATTTGTTTTTATTTTATATTAACGTTATAACATAAGCAATTGATACTCTGACATTTCTTAAAAGAGGTAGCTGTAACTTAATCTGTTTAAGGCTAATTGTTAATGTTAATAAATTTGATTTTAAAAACTTATAATCTTTCGATAACTTTTTTCAAACTGCATGTACCAAAACTGACTAAAACGTGAATGACTATCATATGGGCACTGTCTATTAATGACAATTATATTTCGGACTGTCTACGGGTCATGGGAGTCAGTCACCCCTGTTTCTGCATTGATGTGTGGTTCCCGGTGCAAAATATGGATACCCCATTTCTTTCCCAAAGATGGGTATGAGTGTCTACTTGAGTAATAAAAACTACTGTCACTCTGTGTGTAATCTGTGACCCTAGGCGGATTTAGTTTATATTACTTTAGTAACTAAAAGTAAATCATTCCACCAAACGGGGGGAGGGGCTATAGCAACACTCCTCATTTCTGAGTGAACCCAATGTTCGTCGGTCATCTGTTCGTCTATTACATATGTATAATTTATTTATTTAGAAATAATAGAAAAAAGATTCGCCACATGCTTCATCAAAATACGTCTATATATCTAATAGAGAAAAGATTCGCCACTTGCTTCATCAAAATACGTCTATATACGGTATGCCACCCAGCAGCACCCTGTCCAAAGGTTGCAGCATTGCCACGTTAGATGGCGATAGAAATCCTTTCTTTTGGAACCCGGAGCGAGGATAAAATGCTTTATTTCGTAAGCGACGCACTACCTCGTTAATAAAAGTCCTGGTCAGTTGTATGGTTTGATTGATGAGTCATACTTCATCAAGTGATCACAATCGACACGTATCTTATTTCGAAAAATATTTCTATTGAGATATCGGGGAACGAGTCGATTGTTGACTACAGTTATTTCACATGATTGCGATTGTTTTGTTTCTATAATTCTAGCCCTATCTTCTGTAAGGATGTGAAGCTGTGAAACTGGCCACTGAGGTTTTCCAAGTCAAGCAGCAACGTTTGCTGACTTGGAGAATCTCTCAGGTAAGTAACTTATTTGCTTGTCAAAAGCAGAAAAGTTGCTTACCTGGGTCACATCATAAGACACGACGTGAATAAATTTTTGCAACTTTATGGGCAAAAGACGGGTTGGTTGGAAAACTAATCTATGTAATATAAGGGATAGTGGGTGCTGCCTAACTACTTCGCCTTGCTAAAGATGAAGACATTTTTTTATCTGGCGTAGTTTCTTAAAGTCGACAATTGCTAAGATTTTGTTTAAAATTTAGTTATAAGTTTAATCTGTTGTTCGTGAATGGGATTTAAAATTACACAACTATTCATTTGTATTATAGTTTTGTAAACTATGTAACTATGTGTGTAATATAATAAAAGTAAAGTGTTACGACTTAATTTGGGTAAATAGGTTTTCGTGTAGAATAAAACGGATACATATAAGAATACTATTATCATGGTAATGATTGCGATTTTTGTTTGTTTCTTTGGTTTAAAACCTTTTATCTTGTTTCAAATCTATTTATTATAAGTGAATTATTTGCCAATATATTTTTTAACACATTAAAAAAAAATAAAGACAAAGTTTTCTTATAATTTATTTATTTCAATAAAATTAGTTAATTTTTCATGATTTCTATACATAGTTTTTTTCTATTACTATACATTTATAAATCACTCAGAGAATTAAACACATAAAATAAGAAAATTTTTGTGCTTTGCTTAGTATGTGTAAAATTAATTTTAAAGGTCATAATTTAATTTCGACGAATCATTTTCTTTCATTTCTAGAGAGCAGCATTTTTCGTCTAATTTCATAATCCTTTAGACAACTAATGCCGCTTTTTAGTTCTGAATTACACTAACACATCATGAGAGCAGAGAAGATGCGCAGCAACTTCAGAAGAGTTCGATCAGTTGTCTACATCCCATGAAGAATATAAATAAATTCTGATCAAAAAATGTTTTCGGTTTTGAATATATGAAGTAATAACCAGGATTGCATTGAAAGGTAGAATATATATATATATATATATATATATATATATATATATATATATATATATATATGTATATATATATATATATATATATATATATATATATATATATATATATATATATATATATGCGACATTAAAAAAACAAAGACAAAGTTTTCTTATAATTTATTTAGTACGTTGAAATTAATTAATTTTTTACGATTTCTTTACATAGTTTTTTCAATATTTTACATTTACAAATCTCAAAGAATGTAACAAACATAAAATAAGAAAACTTTTGAGCTTTGCTTATTCTATGTAAACATTAATTTTAATGGTCATAATTTCATTTCGACGAATCATTTACTTTCATTTCTAGAGAGCAGCATTTTTCGTCTAAATTTTAAATTCATTTAGACAACTAATGCAGCTTTCTAGTTCTGAATTACGCTGACATGATGGAACACATCACGACAGCAGAGAAGATGCGTAGCAACTTCAGAAGAAGAGTTCAAGAACATACGAGTTACGAGGCTAAGATTATTATAGAAAAGACAATTTGTGGTAAGTCGTCGCTCTTCAATGTTGTTCAGTTGTCTTTATCCCATGAAGAATAAGTTCGGATCAAAAAATATTGTCTGTTTTAAATATATGAAATAAAATAAAGGGTTTTTAAATTAACCTTCTGTCACCAATACTCTATTACGCCTGAGCAACATTTTTCAACGTCAGTAGAATTAATGCTGTGTGCTGTACACGCTGAACTCGCGCCAAGTGTCAAAGAGCATAGACGCTTGAATCTGCATAAGCCTACGTATAATGATGCTCGCAAAATAAATTTAGGTATTAAACGTACATACGTATTCAATAGTTGTTATTTTTTTTAGTATAATTACAGTAACGAAGTATCTGTTATACATGGTGATTTATTTTTGAAACTATTATATTATATTAGTCTAATGGTTTATAATTGAAAAAGAAAATAATTCGATTATCTCGAAATAGAAGGTAAAAAGCATAATTGATTTTTAAAATAAAACCAACCGTTTGAAAATAAAACCAAATACGTCACTAATTAAAGTGGACATATAGGCACTTACTACGTATTGAAATAGAATTAGGCCTCAAACTCCGTGACATCAAATTATCATTTGCTAATTCATTATACGTAAACTTGTGTATATCTTGTGTGTGAGTTGTATAAAATTTAAGTTGTAATATGAAAATAGATACTGTATTAGTGGATTTAGCTTTCTTTTATACATTTCAACAAGACCAATGTCTGCAGTTATAGCACGAGATAGATCGACTTTAGCTTTACACAAATAGTTCTACCAACTTCAATGTACTTGAACGACAATAGGTTCAATCGAGTGTGTGCCTTTTGTACTTGCCCGCAGCTATTCAAGACTATCGAATATGTATTTTAAGTACTATATTTGTCGCTTTGATATCCAAAGATTTCTTGAAATATTGACTAATCCTGGATAACCATAGTGTATCATGTTATAGTATTAGATATTCAGCCACCTATGGTAGTCAACTGTTGGATATAGATGTCTCTTACAACTTGCCACATATCCCAATATATGCATCCAGTTTCTACCACCTTGCGTAAATCGTCGCTCCATCTAGCCGGAGAGTAGGAGCAGATGGATATCTGTGGTCGTGGTCTCTGCCAACCCCTGCGGGGGATAGGCGTGAATATATAAAACAATAATATATATATATATATATATATATATATATATATATATATATATATATATATATATATATATATATATATATATATATATATAAATAAAGTATTATATAATCTTACTATATATATATATATATATATATATATATATATATATATATATATATATATATATATATATATATATATATATATATATAGTAAGATTATATAATACTTTATTTAAATTATGTTCTGAATAATCAACGCATTAGCTAGATTTTACAATATATCGGTTGAGACGTTTCATGGCCGCATTGTGATAATGTCGTAACCACACTTTTTCCAGTTCAATGGTTTATTTAAAATGAGGGTGAACCTAAAGGCGTGGGCAAATGTTTATGAGCGCAATACGCGGAATACTTATCATAATGAGTAATTCTAAAACAAAACATATTTCCTCATTTGTCACTTTTTATTTAACGGATAATCTAAAAAAAATACTCCTATGTACTTCAAAAATACAAGAAAATATTTTTTTTTGCTGTTTTGTTTTTGTCAAATAAATCATATGAACTACTGAATTTTGATAATAAGAACGAAGATATATTGCTTTCAGTGTTACTTGTAACATTGTATAAAAATATAATGTTAAGTTGCAAGCAATAATAGGCGAAAATGTTTATCTTGTAAATGTTTAAGTAACAATATATTTTTATTATTATAAATATATTTTTATTCTTACGGCTATCACATATTTTGTTCTTTAAATGTACGCCTAGATTCAACGATGACGCGCGTAAAAAGGCTAGTTGAGACGTGGATGGAGTGGAAGCGTGTAGCCGAAAATCGGGATGAGTGGTGCGCCTTGCACAGTCCTATATCTAGCCGTGAACTGCCGTATTTAACTTTTTATTTCATGAAAAGTTGTATTTCTACTGGCTAAATAAAATTGTGTATTTGTTTATTTATTTGACACAAAGAACAAATTGTTGTCGTAGAAAGAAAAATATATAGCAACATTGTTGTTCGTCGTCTAGAATATAACTCTAAATGTTTGCGCATAGAATGGTTTTATTATAATATAAAGTAATAAGGATTACTTTTTAAAATGTATTTTACAAAAAAAACTTAATAAACGGAAAAAAAAAATGATGTGACATGTGATTAATTAATTGCTAAAAATGTCTCGGAGAGGATGTTGTAATATTGAAAATGTGAAATACATACATACATACATATCGCCACGCCTGTCTCCCGTTAGGGTAGGCAGAGACCACAGATCTCAATCTGCTACGATCTCGGCATACTTTCCTTGCTTCCTCCACACTCATTGCTCTTCACATGCAAGTCGCCGATTATGGGTACTCTTGACCTGGCTTTTCTTAAAAACTTAAGCAATTTGGTAAAGGTATGTTTTCCGTGGTCTTTCACTACCGACCCTTCTAAGCATCCCTTTCTTAACCTTTGTTACGTTAAATGCTGACTATAGATTATAGCGTGAGATTTTTTTTACACAAAATAATATCTCATGCTATAATCTATAGTCCGCATTTATCGCATATAAAATGATATATTAAATGACCATAATACAAACACATTTCATGTTTACAATATTTTTTTTAATATTGAAAATTTGAAATGTGTTCGTATTACGGTCATTTAACATATCATTGTATAGGCGATAAATGCGGACTATAGATTATAGCGTAAGATATTATATTGATGTGCTTTTATATTGCATGAAACCTTTTATGGGTAGGCGTACGTATTAGAAGCGTCAATAGCACAGTCGGTTCTGTGTTGAGCTTGTCAACAAATGTTCAATTCCATTGTTTGTATATCATCATTGGCACTTTAATTGAAATGTTCTTTAAATAACCATCAATATTCGCTGTCTATTACCCGGCGTATAATATGGTTCCTTAATTCCTTCTCCTCCTCCTGGATGCATTGTCTATCTTAGTAATAAAAGTAATTTGTGATCCCCAAACTGTCTGCCAAGCGTGGGGATTAAGCCAAAACTTCTCGATTTTCTCTAAGAAAGTTAATGTCTTCCTTTCAATAAAGTATTTCAGAAAATACTTATGTTAACAAAACTCAATTGCGCAATCAGATTTAAAACTAGGCTATCTATAGCAATTTAGGAGTATATACACACACACACACACTTATATTTAAATTTTATGAGGCTACATGAAGCTCCCTACCTCAGCTTCAATGTTTTTACCTACTGGGTTGCCGAATAACTGTGCCCAATATCGATTTCAAGCTAAACGGAATGCGTAGATGTAGTCGTACAGTCGACCTAATAAGGTCAAGTGACACATTTACCCAAACATTAGATCTGATTTATTCTTCTAATGTTTTTGTTGTTTTACTTTTCCTTATTGTGCTATATATATATATATATATATATATATATATATATATATATATATATATATATATATATATATATATATATATATATATATATATATATATATATATATATATATATATATATATATATATATATATATATATTTATATATTGGCTCAGAGGGCCCTCCGCCCACGGAGTTAATGGTCGCGGGTTTAATCCCCGCATCGGAATAAATATATGTATGGATTTATAAATATTTATTCCGAGTCTGGTAACCCCCCCTTCCCCATTTTACTTTTCTGCTCTTTCCTTTTTTCTCTATCCTTTCCCTTCCTCTCCGCCAATCCACGGTTTGCTGGGGCTGATCTCCATCCTCCCTTGCGGCTCGTGGGATTCACTAAGACGAATTTAATATACCTAATTTGTTGAAAAGGACGGCGACGTGGTTCACCACCCGTCACGGCCTGATTCTCACGAGGGCGAGAAGCGACCCATGGAAAGCGGTTTCGCTGCGATGAATGATAGCGGATGGAGCTCTGTGGTCTCTGCCAACTCCTGCGGGGATAGGCATAAATATATAAAATAATAATTAAAACTCAGTCTATGATAACCGTTAAAAACAATTTTTTTTCTAATCTAAGTCCGTGTGCTTTAGAGGAAAAGCCTACTTCAGTCTTTTCCACTCTTTGTTACTTATTACAATAAGTAAGTGTCAAAATGGTTGGATGGATCTGGAGATCTTGCCAACCGTTTTGACACTTTCATCGTCCGATCTCTAAAATTGTCTTCCGCTATTTTTTTGGGACCTCTTGAATACTCTTGAATAATATGTTGTAATGGTTTTGCTGCAATTTTCAGGTCTTATTCTTGTCTGCAGGTTTTATTAATGTGTCTTGCTCACTTCGATAGTCTTATAAAGTGTTAGACATTTCAATAGCTCTCATGAGAAATAATGTTAGTTTTTTTCCGTTGGCTTTTGATACAGTACTTTTAAAAGTTATTTAGACAAGACTGCTGTAGCCTCATATACTGTAGGCAGATGAGTGGTTAAAGTATTGCTATTTATTCGGTCACCAGAGCCTCGTTAGTTATCCAGCAGGGAGTGTCACAGAAGTCTTTTGCCACCATTTGTCGTATGCAAGTGAGGTCGACATTTAGGGTGGTAAAAATTATTACCTTCCCCTTCCTCCCCATCTCGCTGTATATGTTATTGTAATTCACAAAAAATTACATGTTTTGTCGTTAAATTCTGTATACGTTTACTAAATGATCTAACAGATTATTGAAAAATGGTGCCAAAACAAAATCTAACGTGGTTAAGTGTCAAAGATATCTAATTCCTAAAAAAACCCTTGAAACATCCTTCATATCGTATTTTAATAAAAACAAAAGTTGACAGATTTATCATTATATCTCTTATATATTATATTATATTTATCTGTAGCATGAATGGGTCGGCTCACTCGGGGAAGTACCACACTCACTCTGAAAACCGGCGTCTGAGTGGTAGCTTAGCTATCGCGCTTCGTACGGTGAGCGGTGAGTTCCGAAGGCTCAGCACTCTCCCCCTCCCCCGCCCCACTCCCCCTTCCACTCCGCCTCCAACTCCCATAATGACACTTTCCTTAAAGGTCGGCAACGCTTGCGCACTGCCTATGGTGATGCGGATGTCTATGGGCAGCATTGATTGCTTTCCATCAGGTGACACGCCTGATCGTTCGCCTTCATGTCCCACAAAAAAAAAATATCGTAAACATGATATTGACAACTATTAACTTACTTCCTTTGCAGTGCTCGTGCATTGTGTGGTACAGGTCAATTCCCAACTGACCGCACTGCGCTTTCAGAGTTTTCATTATCTAAATAACAATACGACACGAAGCGGAACATTGCCAGCGAGTATGTCCGTGCTACTTTCATACTACAATTTAAACTAGAACGTTTGAATTGTAGTTTAGGGTCACCAGTTCTATTCGCGTAGATTATATATGCATCTGGCACTCATTTAACTTTAATTCAGGGAGTTTTTACATGAACAGGTTGTTTTTTCTTTTGTTTTTGTTTTAGAAAACTAGGTACAATTTGATATTATTGGAATTCTTGTTAACAATTATATTATAATATAATAATAATTGTGCTAAGAAAATTATTTTCTTTCACAATTCTTCCTCATTTTATATTTTTGGTAGCACAGCTAGCATAGCTTAGGTCTTCCCATCGACAAAAATATAATGCAAGACAATATTTCAATGGACGATACGAATTCACAACTTCAGCTATTTGTTGAATTAAATATTTTTTTATGGATGATAGAAGTAGCAGGCAAGAAAGCATGTATGTGACATCCTTTCAAAAAAGTGCAGAGTGATGAATTCTAAGGCATTCGACTCTCATGCATTCTAAAACAAAAAACAAAACGTTATTTTACTACGAGAGTGTGACACTTTTCCAGATGAGCCAAGCCATCAATCAATGCTACAGACAAAACAATTATCACATTTTAAAAATGCTAATGTTTTGTAAATAAAATATTTTGTACGAATAAAACTTTAGTACTTTTATGAAACATTAGACTGAATGTTCTAAAATTGTTGTCACGTGAAAGGTAACCCCGAACCGAGGTCGACTATTTAAAACTTACAAAAAATAAAGTGGGTCAAGCTGAGCCGTTAAGTCATGAATCACAGAAGTGTTAAAAAATGCACAACTAAAGCTGCCACAAATACACTGCTGCTGACAAATATTTAGATAAATACGATTATTACAAACGATACGATTATTAAAATATTTAGATAATACGACTTATGGTGCAATAGATTGATGATGACAATGATCATCATCAATCTATTGCACCATAAGTCCACTGTTGAACGTAGTTACGAAGAATATTTTGATACTGTTATATATTAGATATTATATTATATTGTATTATTATTATTATTATATTATATATTATATTATATTATCAATATAATATATAATATATACTGTTATATATTATATATTAAAGCCATACATTAATAAATCGGTGTTTTTTCAAACTCTTATTTCTCTGACATTATAGATAGAGATGAGGTTCATTATAGAGCTAACAGGGTATATAATACATCGTGAGTGAGGATCTAAACTATTATCCTACAGGATTCGGCTACGATAATGTTTTAGAAACCCTAAAAATATCAACTACCCACGATACATATAATAGGTACTGCTTTTAGTGTGTACTCAATCGGAAAGCACTTTCTCGTCTAAATCCTCTTTCATCCAATAAAACGACTTTTTCAACATTATTAGAGGATAATTCGTATGATACCTGTATTAAATTGTCTACTGAACACTAAAATCAGTAAATTAACAAACTTTTAAAAAAATTAAATTTATTTAAAGTATGTTAAACTACTAATTAAATCAAATTAGAAGTTTACCTGAACACTATAATTAGTAGTTTAATATAAATATTTGTGTTAATGCAAATTTTACTTTCAACTGCGGTGTAAATTTGGAACCCTGAACATAAAAGTCTGAAACTCTAACCTTTGAGTCGTAATCATTGACAATATAAAATAAACAAGACATTTATTTCTATTTCGGGACACGAACAACTTTAATAAAAGATTTACTTAAAACTTTTAATCTTTATAATACAATACAATTGTTGCAGATGTAATAGAAAATGTATTTTTACTATATAATTTGCTGTGTGATTCCTAGTATAAATAGGGACTTTCTATTTCTTTCCGTCAGTTTTATGTGAGGTAACAACTAAAAATGAAAACCAATTTGGGGTTTTCATTTCGCCCGCCAAGTGGCTACATCTGTCATCATCTAGCAACAGACTTTTATGGCTGTGAGACACCTTTGCCTTTTGACGCTCGTTTGCCTTTCCATCCCATAAAAAAATTTTTCATCTACCAATATGGTAGACATCAATTTCATATCTGCAATGACTCACTATAACAATATAATACTTGATATTTGTGATCGGAGGTATTATATATCTCTTACTTTTTGTCACTCGTTGACATGGACGAAACAAGAAAGTTTCATGACCATTTCATCCTTTTTGTTTCCTTCTTTCTCTTTGTTTGTCTCCTTTCTAGATATATTATTTAATTCCACATTCCTTTAGTTCCGTTTTAAAACTATCATATGTCAAATCGTTTGCACACTTTATCCTTCTTATCTGTTAAAGTGCCCATAACGGTATTATCAAAATATATTTTTTTCAGTAAATATCGATATGATCACAATATACGGGTCACATGAAGAAAAAAGAAGTTCTTATGGTAATTTCTACCTTTTTTGAAGTAATTTTTGTATAAAATGAACAAAACACGAAGATTAAATTCATGGTATAACGTTCAACATAATGTCTTAACATAAAAAAAAAATAAACCCGTTTGAGCCTCCTTAGATTGATGACAGTAAAGACCTTTTCTACAATGTAATCGAAAAGAGAAAACCCTTCTTTTGTTAAACAAGATGAGAGCTCAAAAATGTATATATGAAATGTTTTTGTCTTCCGCGATTTGATTTATGAGAAAGTAAAAATGTCTTCATGCGATGATGCTTCTTTTTTGTGATTGTATTCATTCCACAATTTTACTTTTTGTTCTATAGTCATATATGTTTTTCCTGGCTTTTCAAAAATCGATTAGGAAAATTAGTTATTACTTACTCCGCTAGTCTTATAATGCAAAGTGTGTGTTTTGTTACGCATAGTGACGTTCGTTATGACAACGCATCGCTCCAAGGAATCTGGAGCAACCGACTGGACGTAGATCATCAGTATATCAATAATAATAATAATAATAATAATTATGATATTAACATTTTTTATTTGCGTTGAATTAGGTCATTTTCAAAACTTTCAATAACAGCGTTCTTCGATTCAGCCATGATAAAAATGATATGCAAAAAAGTTATCATAATTTTTTTCTATCCT
>JASFAT010001137.1:0-47782 GCA_031353405.1 Baronia brevicornis
CGACGCTTTACAACATAAGTTCCCAAAATATTTCATTCTTGAATCATTTTAAACTTTCTGTCCAAACAAGTGACTTCTAAACTAATATGTACAGAAACAAACCCTTTATTTAATATGAAAAAAATATCGGAATTTGAGTTATAAATAGACATTTATTATACTTTAATTTCTATTTGACCTAATTGACTTAGTGGCAAAGTTAGCATTTTCGGAATCAATAATTTCGGTTCGATTCCTGTACCTGGAAAAATAAATGTACACGAGTATTTACTTTGAGTCTGAGTTTTACATCAATCCGCCTTAAACTAGGGAAGTGGATTAATGTCCTACAGAAATCGGGTAACCCATGCCCAGCAGTGGGACAGATATACAGATTGAAAGAAAAATAAGCTCATGATGAATGTTCATCCTATTATCTCTTTGTTGCATTGGACTTATAAATGTAAATGTTTAAATTAAATTCCTTGTGCTAGATTAATAAAATAAAAATTGTTCAGTGCTTATTTTCAGAGGCAAAGATACATGCCGACGCCTGATACGTCTGCTAGAATTGGTACATTTTCGTTTGGCTCCAAGGATCGTAGAATAGTGACAAAGCCTTTCTGATGCAAATGTAACCATTTGCGATCAAAGAACCATCGATTGGCCGTACAGTTAAGTTTCCCACTTTGACCAATTGAATACTACTTGTTTTGAAAACATACCTAACGTGAGGTAAGAATGAGAGTTACATAAAAAGGAAAGCATATATTGAGTCGTTCTTAGGCGTTGA
Source organism: Baronia brevicornis (assembly GCA_031353405.1). Lineage (NCBI taxonomy): Eukaryota > Metazoa > Arthropoda > Insecta > Lepidoptera > Papilionidae > Baronia > Baronia brevicornis. The sequence continues at coordinate 773 of JASFAT010001137.1, forward strand.
TGGCATAATGTTTAGTGCTTTTCCCAATTAGAAGTTTTCGACTTTCCTTGAAAATCCAAATTAATTTTACGTAGATAATTGTAACGTCATTATTTACTTCTAATAAGAGAGAATTTGGATAAGTAGCATTTATGCGCGATTACTTGTTGGAAACTTACATTCTTTCCACTAAGGATAACTGAGCCATAGATAACAAAATAAACGTTTCCCTTGTTTGGCCCTTCTGGTGAGATAAAATCTTTCTCACACAAAGTTATTGTCTTATCGATGAACACCGCAAGATATTTACGTTATTATTGAATCGTTATCGAAGTACGAAATTAGTTACAGCTTCTATTGTTTGCTTGTACGGCCTTTATTGGTTCCCACATTTAATGAATAGACTTCCATACGTGAATACTATATAAAAGTAACGTCCTAATTATTTAACTAGAACCATTTCTCTACTCATAATATTATAGTATTTATTATGTATATTATGATGAGTAGAGGGCTGGGTCTAGTTAAATAATTGTATTATTAAAAAGTTAATGTTAAAGTTCATACTAAGTGAAGACATTAAAGGAATTTAGAACAGTGTTGCGAGTTACTGAGTCTATTTTAATAATAAAAAACTGTTAAACCTTTGTCATTACTTGCGTTATATTTAGGTACATTTATTATCTACAAAATAAATTAGCCATCACCCGCGAAAAAGCATAACTTTTAAGAAGACCGTAATCTAGAACTTCGCTCTAGCTAACGTTCGCAATATTTAACACATTTTAATCGATAAATAATCAGGTGTTAAGTAAAACTGAAAATGTTGGCGAAATTATTATAAACATATTGCATGAATCATTATTCTTCTCCTAGCTAGCCCTCACATGAAAAAGCTAAATATGTTTTATGGAAGCAATAAGCAAACAAGCAAGCGAGTCACCTGATAGTATACAAAAGGATATAAGGAATAGGGCTTCCACGTCTCTGCACTAGTTAAATGCTACCACTTGAAGCAGTTAACTAGTGCAGAGTACGATATTCTGTGAGTATCACAGTATTTCCCTGGTCGATCGGATCCATTGGCGCTCCCACGATTCTACCTCTATTAAAAATCTTAAGGAAAACATTAAAATAGGTGTATCAATAAATATAAAAAGTTATATATTGCAGCATAGATGAAAATTAAAATAAAATTCAATGGTCACATTAAACATAGAAGTACAGTAAAAATTAAAACTCAACACATATTCTAAAACCTTTTCTAACTTTTGTCTATGCGCGTGACTATAAATCTAATATTACAACATAACACAGCCAACTTTAGACATTTCATATTTAACGTATATATGTTTAAAACAAAGGACAGATACAACCTAAATTCTATTTAAGAACGGGGCCTCTTTACTGATAAATAAAAGATAACCTCCAGTCTGGCGCTGGATAGAACGCTATCTAGCTAATGCGTCTAAAAATATTGCATCCTTGGATCGTTTCAGGTTAGAAACGGGCCAAGTGACAACTAAACTGACGTGTTCTACAGCAAGCCCGAGCACTTTATATTAATTTTATTTTTGACAAGTACATACATTTTGACAGACATTTTATATTTATGTACATACAATAATAAAATTGTTAAATATTTAATAACCTGTTAATATTATAGATATCAAAATTTCCACCATTTGCTCGATAATAATTGAAAGCAGCTTAGCTTTTTTCCATAAATTTGACTCACCTAATTATTTATAGATGTAATAGCAAAATTAATTGTAAGCTTCATTAATTTATTCTTTACTTTACTTTTGCTTCATCTGGTGCATAGTATTAAATTTCCTATCATAAATTAAAAAGTGAAATTCTATTAATGGCCCAATAATATATTCAATGTTTTTAAAAATAAATATATAATATATTCGGCTGAAGCGTTGAGTAACTCTGTAAATATCCCTTTAAAGAAAATTGTTCCTATTACAAGTAGGGAGATTATATATATATATATATATATATATATATATATATATATATATATATATATATATATATATATATACATATATATATATATATATATATATATATATATATATATAAACAACTGGTGGGAAAGATCAACTGACTGAAATAGAATGTCACGCTAACGAAGTCTGATCTTTAGCATTTCCAACAAAGTGAAGTACATTTATAAACGTACTCTATTTCATAATATGGTCTCTTGAGTAATAATTTTTATTCTGAGTATAAAAACATATAGTTACTACGTAGGAACGGGCCGACTGACAAAATGATGTATTCTGCAGAACATAAAAGTTATTGTAACAAATATACGATTATAAATTTAAATACAAAAATAAATCAATAATTTTAAAATAAACTAACGACTGTATTAAAGTTAATTTAATAATATGCCAAAAAAAACCTTAAAAACTAATCAAAAAAAATAAAAATATATATCATTCTTACATTATATACTTAATACTTACAATATACAATACCTATTTCGTGATGTTTCGGTGATATATTACGTCTTGCTGCTACGGCAGACCCCAACTAAAAAGCAAACACAAGCTACCTTGGGTTCAATGACTTCAACCATATAACGATACCTTCTTTGGTTTACCTACAATGGAAAAGTTGGCAAAGAGGCACCCACGAATACCTACAGTTAGAAGCTCACTTTGCACCTATTATCAGCATAATATAGAATATTAGGCAAGTGTGATGAGTCAAATATCTAAACCCTTTTCCTTTTCAAAACTCATGTACCTGCTTGAACCTTGAGGAAAAGAAAAGAAAATGAGATTGGTCTGAGCCCTGCAGTGAGATACCCCTAGCTAATTTAATGATCATTATTATTTTTATCCATTCTTAATGATTAATTGCATTATAATAATACATAATTCGCACAATTAAAATGCTATTGCTTTTCCAAAGTTTACCAAAAATTTTAAGTTGAAATTTATGACGCGCTCGGAGATGACACAATATTACGTGAGGAGCACTTGCAACCTGAATAATTCATGAAGTGAAGTGACAATGGCAAACAAGGAAGAATTAAGTCGAGCAGCATGTCTCACTACCTTTATCATTAATTTGATGAAAGTGTAGGTATCCCGCAAAAGAATGCAAGGAACTTTATTACGTATGCATACCTTTTTCTTAACCTTATAAAGATCAAAATTAAAATGAAAACTAACGAGACCTATAACCATGCACAAATTACTGTATTCATATTATAAGCTTCAAGGTTTTGAATTTGGAAGTGTAATAAACTCGTATTAATTTTACTTTCACTTTTTACTAATATAATTATATTAACAGGATTTATTTTAATACAATAAGTACCTTACATCTTTGCTCTTAACTTACAATCAAATTCTTACAATAACATAGATTGCAGGTGTGCAGATTTTAGTATTAATAATTATGTATAATTAATACATCTTTGTTTGCAGTTTATCATTTTGTGAATTCACTCATAAAGTACAAAAATAAATCCGTATTTCCAACGATTCTATTTAGTCTATAATTTTTGCAATAACTGTGTGAAATCGAAATTTGAATAGATTCAGTTCAATTAATTCAAATTTCGATTTTACTATAGGTAAGTAATTTTATACAAATATTTATGCATATTTTGATAACATACTACGTGATATTTTATTATCAAAATATTTTAGTCCAACCTCCTCCTATGTATTTCGACAATCTGTGTATTCATATAATTTATTAAACACAAGTCAGTTAAATCCGCACAGTCGGGAAGCTGTCCAGTGAGGACAGGTTAAATGCATTTCAGACTGCAACGCAGATCTCCACTATACATCTGGTTTATTAATGAAGCCGGCTATTTCCAAGTGAAGTCTCTAATTAGTTTCAGCGACTCAATTCCCGCTACACTTCGTATATAAATTAGCATCTGGATGTTTACTTTAGCTTGCTAAAGCCCTAACTTTTAGCTATAATTAGTTTTTTCTGTTACATCCGCAAATATAGTTTTTGACTTTAAAATATTGTTACTGTGGCAGACAAAGGCGATTCTTGAACTCTGATAAAATTAATTTTAGTTATAAATATTAAATTAAACCGATATCAGATAAAATTTCAATGATGATGTGGGTAAAATTATGAGTTTAATTTTTTTTTTGAGAATCTTCAAAATTATCTGAGAGAGATTATAATGTATGCGTATTATCTACGTATCGATTTCGAAACCTCTTTCGAAAAGAAAAGACTTTGCAAGTCAACCAAACCTTTCAGTCTCTTTATTAATTTAAATGAATAAATGAAACAATTTTTTTTAATTTACATAATAATGCAATTTGTGTTCCCGTTGTTATAAGTTTTTTTAATGGGATTTTTTTTTTGATTACAAATGAGCAAGCATTTATAAAACTCTTCCTCTTGTTTTAACCCCCTACTTATATTAAAAATATTTGATGTATACAGTATGTACCTATATAATTGTCTATATGTCGCCATAATTGTCATAAATGTCAGCTTTTTACATCTGAGAATGATGTCACGTGACTCTCGTGACATTTATTCTCACACGTAAAACGCAATTTTAGTCTTTTTTACTCAGTGTAGTCTGAAATACCCTCTTCATTCTCCAAAAAAGGCGCGGCTACTAGTAATTGAATTTGTAACACATTCAATGTAGTATAACATTTGTTTTTTCTGGTATCCATATCCAGAATCATTCTTTAATTACCATAAACAGCTCTGTCCGCCGGAAACCACGTGTCAGTACTATTAGAACAAAGAAGGTTCTCTGCCAGTGACGCCCACTCTCCTACCTTCGTCTCACTCTCACTCGTTAACTCAGAGAGCTACATCGATGATGTACGATTTGTTCATTCATTTGAATTAATGGCTTTCAATAGTGCCAAAATAACATGAATAATTTGGCCAATGTCACTTGGAATGGAGAGACGTAGTACAACCTGAAATCAGTGTACAAGTATTAAGAAAAATCACATATACAGAGTATATTAAATAAAATAAAATAGCTTTTATATAATAAACTTTTATTTTTAGTTAATAAAAATTGTTATTATGCAGTTTGTCTTTCGATATAGGCCACTTCTAAAACATTCCATTTTGTTCTTTCTTTTGTTACTGTAAGCCATTTATCTTATTTATTTTACTTTAGAGGATCTTGATCATTTTCCTCCACGAGGACCAGTCGGTTTGGAGGACGAGAAAAATGACATTTACAGAGTATATTATAATAGTAATGCAAATAAAACAACAATGTACTTGTTATCAAACAAAGATTATTTATTTTAAATACATACATTTATACTTCTTTTTATTACAATCTATGTAGAGAATGTAGCTGAATAATTATACTTCTTTTTATTACAATCTATGTAGAGAATGTAGCTGAATAAATAAAAATTGAAAATATTTTTAGACCGTAAAATTTCTGCTCATGATAAAATTTAATATTTCTTCAAGTGTCTTATAGTTACTCGCTGGTTGGTTGCAATAATAATTAAAATACTATTAAAACTAATAATAATGTTATTACATGGTAGTATCTATTACGTTGTTGTAGGTAATTATAAGTTGTTGGTCTAGCAACAAGTGAATATTGGTTGCAGTTACAAATTTTGATACATTTTTATACACTTTTATTTTGATAAATATCATTTTGTCAATAAAAAACTTCATTTAATAGAAAAATATTATCTCTTTAATACTTGCCCAATCTTTGTCATCTATGCATAAAAAGAAATATTTGTCCTTTATATATGTCAACGATTTATCCGATTGCAATAAAACTTTGGTGTTTCGTTAGCACACTCGTAAAGGTTTTAAAATTAGTACAACCATTTTACAAAAGATGACGTGTTAGTTCTTTAGGAGAATAAGGGCAATTCATGAGTTTTCTGCGTATGGCAACACTTTCTTTCCTTTAAAAACCACTACAACGTATACTATGTAACGGCTAGTTATGTATCACTATAATATTTTATATAGATGCTCTTTTAATTTAATTTTACAATATTGAAAAAGGGGCAAAATATTAGTACATGAAATTATATATAAATATAAAAGGAATTATTCCTTAAAATAATGATTCTTATAATTAGTAACTTGAATTAATGCAAAGAAGTTATATATTATTTCTTATCATTAATGGAATATTTCCTCTGAGAAGGAATTCTTCAGGGTCACTACATTTTATTTATTGTTGTTGATAATGATTTAAAGGTAACTAGAAAACATTTTATCAGTGTATCAAACATATTTTGAACAATAAATAGTTTTATTGATTTATATTAAATGATAAACACAAAACATCATATGATTATATAATAGAATATATAAGAAAACGATATAATGCTATATATACTATTTAAGGTAACTTAAGTAGAATATTGAAAATTCACGTCAGAAGTTCAATTCCAAACCCAAAGCACAGTTATATACGAGAAATACTGATGGCAACTGGCATCATACTCATCGAAAGATTCACACGCAAAATATACAGATACTCAACACGAGAGATTAAAACACAGAAATAATGTATAGAGTATACAATAGCCGACTCATTTTTACGATGAATAGGCAACTTCATAAAACTTAATAGTAAAGGTTAATTAATTTAAACTATTTAATTTCACATGGATGTCGGCGACCAAAAGTTCATTTCCCGTAGTTCAGTGGGTTTTGGGCGGAAAGCTTGAGCCGGCTTATTGAGTTTTGGCTTTTGGGTGTTTGAAGCGTTGGAAATAAGCTTTGGTTCATTGGTTCTTGGCGAAGGACCCAAATTTTCAACGGATTCAGCCAAAGAAGTACCTGGAAAATATGACGCAGACTTTAAAATACACATCTTATATACATATACGTTAAGATGCACATTTTATATACGCATGTTAAGTGTAATATTATATATTTCGGTTGTAACTATAACCATTTCTAAGTTTGAACTGTTGAAAGGAAGTCCGGAAGTCAGTAAAAGTATGTTGAAGCCAAAACTCAGGAAGTTGTTTCTCTAGGAGTTATGATTTGAGTAATTTTTTCAAAAAAAATTGAGTAGTGTCATATAGTAAAATAAGCATCTATACATATAACTAAATTATACCAGTGGTATGTGTCGTAGTAATTATGCTTAAATCAAGCGCGTCCCGCCATCAAACATAGAAGTTTGGCGAGTGTAGTAGTGTAAGCACATGTTTGTATTTTTTAAACAATAAAAACATAAAAACTACTGACATATACGCCATGAAAGCCCCATCAAAATTGGTAAAGCCGTTCCGATCTTATTTAACAAGAGTAAAATAAGCTCACCCCATTTCTTTCCGTCGATATTATACAAAGCAAATACCAATGGATGATTATCGTCTACATAAAAAGAAATACTACAATTGCGGATGTGCATGGAAGGGTTGGTAGGGGAAGACCAAGGAAAAACATACCTTGACCAAAGTGCCGAAGTTTTTAGAAAAGGCCAAGAGTACCCTTAACCGGCGGGCTTTCATGAGGAGAGTAATGAGTGTGGAGAAAGTAAGGAAAGTGTGCCGAGATCGTAGCAGATGGAGATCTGTGGTCTCTACCTACCCCTACGGGAAATAGGCATGACGATATATATGTATGTAGGGAATAAGGAATGAGAGTTTATTACTTTAGCTATTTATTATTTTTATCTTTATTATTATATGTGATATGTATGCACAGGGTTGTCCACATTCGACGAAAATATATGACATCACTATAATTTTCGACAGAGATATCAGATCGACCAATCACGTAGCGCGTTTGAAACGTCTAAGGAGATTTTTGCCATGGAGCAGTACACGCAATTTACATTCAAAAAACAAGTCAATCGTCAACAAAACAAACGACTTTACATCGTATTTTCCGCCATGATTTGCATTAGTTCCCGTACAAGATTCAACCGACGCAAAAACTATAAACTGCCTATAAGCCATTGCGATTGGAATGGGCCCAAAGAGTCATCGAAAAGGATGAAAGTGATAAACATTAGTTAGCAACAGAATTAACGCCTCCAGACTTCTTCTTGTGAGACTACTTGAAATCGAAGGTTTATATTAACAAGCCGAGGACCCACTTAAGGCCAACATCCGACAGGAAAGGAAGCCGCCATATCGGCCGATACGATGGAAAACGCTGCAAAACAGGCACTATTCGCCGTACAGGCTCTAAGCAGCCGTTAAGAGATATCGTATTCAAAACTGATGTAAGTAAATCTCCTTGAACCCTATTAAATGATTTTTAAAATGGACAGTGAGAAATGTGTTTTTCCCATTAATCAAAAATAAAACCATCTTTTCGTCGAATATGGACAACCCATTTATGTATGTAAATACTATAGTGTACAAATACATGCATGTAAAAGAGTAACATTCTGATAAACTTACCCTGCAGTCTGGTTTCGATGGCTTCTTCTTCGGCGAGTGTCGATGTGGACGTTGTGAGATCTTTCTTGAAACCAAGCAGAGCCATCGACAACCACGATCGAGTGTTCGAATCCTCAACGGGCTCGAAAGGCGAGGTGAAATATCTGTTAGTATAATAACAGATTAACTTATAAGGTTTTCTTTAATACATTGTATAGTACAAATGTTCCCAAACTTTACAAACGAATATTTATTTAATTGGGTTAATATATAGATAATTAATATCTTGTTTGTATAAAATTAGTTCAACATAAATTAAATGGTTTATGTAATGCAAATAACGTTACTAATATGTAACGAAAACATATTGCGATCAATTCATATCAAAATATTTTTCTATTTTTAGGTTAAACATTTATATCGTTATTAATTATTTCGTCCAACAATTAAAAATAAATTGTGATCATAATATCGTAACTTATTTCCACGAAACCTATGGAACCACCGTATAGGGTTATTTTTGAAATGTAACGACATCGGAAACTTTCCATGTATCAAAAGTCGACAAGGCTTGTATGATGCCTATATTGTAGACGTCTATGGATAGCGTAGACTGATTTTCATCAAGCGACACACAAGCGCGCTCGTTTGCCTCACCATATCCCCAAAAAAAATCATAGATATGATTTGATATCCGTCAAAAAATTTTAAAATTCTAAACTTATCATTACTCAGTTCCGCAAATATTATATATGTTAGAAAACGTACATTATTTTATAACACTTTGTGTACGAACCTGTAAATTCAAAAACTATACAAAAAATACTAAGTAAACTATACAAAAAAAAAACTAAACTAAACGTGACCTGTGTCAATTATTCATCTTAAATGAATATCTACGATAGGACATTTTTATTTTAGCTACTCGTTTACACACGCTATGAAAAAAGTAACTGAAGAAGCACCGTTTAACTGAAACAGTAGGATTAATCTAAACCAGGGTTGGCTAACCGGTCGATCACGGCTATTGGTCCAGCCGATCATGCCAAAGCAAAAAAAAATGTAAAAATACATATGTTCATAAAGAAGTACTGATTATGTAATTGGTAGATCACACAGAGTCTAATTAGAAATTAGGTCTATCAAGATGGTCACCCCTGATATAGATTTTAAACACTATTATAATTAACATTATTGTTATTTTCTCGGTTTTTAGGAGATATTTTTTTATATTTACAACGAAATATAATTAATGCAAAACGTGATGTTTTTAATTTTTTCGAGTATAATATGTGAATGCTATAAAAACACAAAGTCACGGACACCGATCGCATAAATTGAAAATCAATAAAACTCCAAAAAATCAATGGCTTGATTATAACAAAACAGCGATTACAAGAACATTGACAAAGTGAATTAAATAATTTAAGAAAAACACTAAAAATCACACGTTCACCTTCTTCCTCCTTCTCCTTGAAACATGTATATATTTTTCATGTGTTTAAACTTTTCTTTTATATTAATTATATTCAATCTCCCTCTAAGAAATATTATAAAAAAATTAACTTGAAATAATTTTCTTTAAATCTACAATTGAATTTTAAAATCAGTTTCGGGGACAGACATATCTCATCATTATCATCATCACATTACATCACAACAGCCTATAACAGTCCGCTACTGGACATAAATCTTTCCCCGATAGATAATGCTTTTGATTAGTAGTGTATATATTTGTAAATATAATCCACTTATTACTTTTTAATATAACCAATAAATCTCTATATATTCTAAATAAGTTCATTTAATCAAAATATAAATCCATAATTGGCTCCGGAAGTTTTCTAAATTTGTATGTGTTAGCATAAAATTTGCTGTGGATTTTGTATTAAATAAATACATACAAGCAATCAAGAGACAAGTTAATTGGATCCAATTACAATCGCGTCATTTCTTCTCTTGGGTGAAACTCTTAATGTTACTCACCGATTGCCCATCATTCTTCTGCGGCTAGTGGGACTGGATGGAGGGGAGTGTGCTGGCGTGACCGGCAGGCTTTTGCTACCACGACGAACCAACAGATTATAGTGATTAGGGTCTGGTGCCTGGGCGTCTTCAGTCGGTGATGCAACTGTAAACCCGCGCGGGGAACGATTCGATTGTATCATCTGACTCGCCACCTGCAAAGAGAAAATAGTATTTTTTCATAATTAAGCCTATGAAGTATCAAATACAACATGGAGTATCGAGTACAACATGAAGTATGAAGTATCAAGTACAACGTAAGATACACTGAAGCTTTGAACATTAACAATATGCAATATGTACGTATCCTCCCCCACACACACATACATGTACAACTTGCACACACACAAACGTACATTGTTTTGCACAGCAAAAATGGTATAAGCATTAGTATTAAGATTGTCTTTTTAGTTAAGAAATTATGAGTAAAAATTAGTCATAATTTCTCATAATCCGTTTTAGGTTGTATACTTAGAACAGGTTTAGGTCTTGATACTGGCCTGTGAGATTTTGTAAATAAATAAAATTGACAAATAAATTTTGACTGAAGTTACTAATCTTCGTGATTGTATTAATACCAACCAATCCTTTCCTCTTATGGGAGGGTAAGAGGATATCCACATCTGATCCTAAGGTACGCAACGGATCTGCAGTACCCACAATAATTGCAGATGTTCATAGTTCAACAATGTTTACTTATCACCAGATGACTCGTTTTCCCATTTACCTACAACCTACAACATTAATTGTACGTCAGAACAATACGAGTGATAACCACAATCGCGATCTAGTTACATGAATAATATGTATGCTTCTTTTGAAGCTTACCACAACGAAGGAAATCTTACAAGATTCATTACCCTCTTTTATATTTATTATACACACAGTGGCAAAGAACGTGGGTCCCACTTGTTACTTGGTATGAAGTCATCGCTTCAAATTGCAACCCTTGTAAATATTTAGTTGTTGAAATATTTCATTAAAAATTGAATGGAAGTATACAAAAATAATTTTAAGAAAATGAACATTTCTATAAGGAACGCAATAAAGAATTCATCTTGTTGCTAAACTACACATGAGGCGGAGAGAATGAATTTTTTTATAAAGTTATAGGCAAGCGACAAAGCGAATCACGTTATGGTACGTAACAATCGCCACTCATGATAATCTGAAATACTAAGGACTCTGCATATGTTTTGCCTTACCTTTTTTAGCGTAACAATGTGATGAATGGAAGGAAAGAGTTTAAGGTAGAAATAAAAAAGTAAATAAAATAAAGAGAAAGGGGCAGTATAAGGGATAGCCACCATGATAATGATAAGGATTATCGGTTCGTAATAAACGACTAGCGCGTCAATTTCTGTTTGTCCATCATAGGAACATACCAGACCAGAATAAAGAGAAACGTATGTAGAGCAAAATATCAAATCTCGCAATCATAATAATACCGAAATAAATAAAAAAAAAATTGAGAAACCATCTTTATATAAATATATAGGGTAATTCTTGAAGAATAAAAATGAAAATACAGTTACAGAAGAGAGTAAACTTATTTATACGTTACACGTTAGTACTTTAATAATACAATTCCTATGTAAAACCTAAAAGGCGAGTAAGTCTGAGCACACAAAGGTCATAAGATTAATTGAAACAAATATTTCTAATCTACAGATGTTTGTTCGCATCTAGAGTACTATTTTTTATAAAGTATTTATTGCATTTCAATCATATTACTTTAGTGGTTTGATAAAACGTTATACAACAAACCGTTTGCTTTGTACAAAGCCCTACGTAAATCAGCATGAACAGATAGATGTATAAAATCGGTTGTCATGAATCAATACAAACGAGCTCGGAGGTTACCGCAGACTAGGCTCCATTAAAACTGGCTTCCACCAGTTTTAAACAATCGACAAGTTAATTAGCACAATGCACACTGATGCAATCCATTTCGGTTATTTCCAGTTTTGATTGAATCATTGGTTATAATAAATTGTCTAACACGTTAGGAAAGTAAGTTTCATAATTTAAAGTAATTAATAATTTAATAATTAAGGTAATGCCGATGCCGCTGAATTCCACTGCCGCAAAACTCGCCGATAGGCAAAGTTTCATCCCCACCGTCTGGATGAGTGGCGATCCAGTACGGTGCATTTTTCCCGAAACTTCATTCTACGCGCCACCACGCTATGGAACCAGCTACCTTCGGGATTATTTCCAAATCGATACGACATTAAAACCTTCAAGAAACAAGCCTACTCATATCTTAAAGGCCGGCAACGCAACTGTGATGCCCCTGGTGTTGCAGATGTCTATGGGCAGCTTTGCTTGCTCTCCATCGGGTGATGCGCTTGCTCGTGTGCCTCCCTATCCTATAAAAAAGCTTTCATTACATTTAAACTTTACATAAACCGTTGATTATATTCAAGAAAGGACATCCATCATCTGCATTGTGCAATAATCGTATTATTTTAGTTAGTTTATCGTTGTTCTGTACTGACCTTGACGACGGAGTTGCCGCATGCCGCTCCCTCGCCTTTGAACCCATCGTCTACTCCTGCCGGCTTCGGTTTCGAGCTTACTGAAAAGAAACAATTTTTCAGATCATTCTTAGAAATGAGAACTAAATTATGGGCCTTATGCTTCTGTCACAACTCGAGATTCGTCCTCCGGATTTAGTCGTCTAAAGTCAGTAAAAAGTTCGGTATTACAGGGATTAAGTGAGTACAACCGCGAGTAAAACATAATTTTGACACATGTGTACATTTACAATCATAGCTATCAGCGCGCCACAATAGCATCAATGTAATGATGATAAGATAAAAACAATATGAGTAAGGTGTTTTATTATAATATTTTTTATTAAAAATATACGTTTAGCACGCAATGAAATAGGGTCGTATTAAATTCAATAAAGCGGGTATTTATAGGCTTTTACTAAAGTATGCCCCCTCCAAATTTTTACTTATAACCATTTATCATCAAATGAAATAGTAAACCAAAATAATCCATATATAGATTAAACAATAACTTTTTAAGTCAATTACGTCTATCTAGACTAAATAGACTATCGCATTAAGCGAATAACCATAACCAGTTCAAGTAAACCGATGCAAATAGTTCACAAGGAAATGAAAGGAACTAAGTGATTACCTTGAAACACAAACACAGTTGGGTATTAAATAGGTCAAACAATACCTTTGTTGAAAATGTATCGAATGTAGAACATTTGAAATGACATGGTTAATTTAGACATTTAAATTTAACGTCATAAAAAATATATAACAATAAAAACGTATGGTAAACGTATAAAATATATGGATTTTATTACTGGCATTACAAGATATTTTTTAGATTATAATGGTATATATAGCGTGCCAAATAAATTATGTAGGTAAAAAAACTCACTTTATTTTAATAAGGTTATCCAAGGTGTCAGCCACAGATAATAATGTTATACGTGTACTTATTGTGGAGGACAAAGGACAAGCGTTTAGTTTTTACAAACTTCTTACAGAATTAATTTACAACGATAATCGTCGAGCGACAGAATGAACGGTAAACTAACACTAAGAAAGGCAACAAGGTCTTCCCTTTATCAATGTACGAACGCATCGAGCAAAACTTGAGTGCGTACGTAAAAAGTACCTGTCAAAACACAAGATAAACCGGTCCTTATTAGAACGCAGATCGTTCACAACCAATGTTGCCATGTATTTGTGTGAGTCTCAAATACGGTATAAATCAGGAATACAGAGACAAAATATAATCTCATCGTATCTGTAGGTTATTTTATAATGAAAATATATTAACGATTTATAATCTCCCGTTACAACAAAAAAAAAAGAAGACTCGCAATTCTAAATAGACTAGAAGAAAATTGCGTTCTATCAAAAGTCTGATAGTAGTGTAGTGATACATTGATAAATGTATTACTAATGTATTAAAACTTTTAAATTAAATAAAATTAAACCTTTTTACTTTTTTTACATTCGTAATTTTAAAAATTAAAATAGTAAGAAATAAATTGTTTTATATAAAAACAAGATTCAATTGACTGACGTCTTTCGAGGGACATGTGATAAGAAATGAAGGACCTGGCATAAGAAATTAATATTGAATATAAATTGTAAAGTAATTCATTAATAAATTAACTTCACATGGAAGCGTTTCACTTTATCGAAGACAAAACCCCCTAAAGATCCCGTGTCGCCGTATAAGTACGGCGACTGACTTGAACTGAACCTTGCTTTCAAAGTGATTTATTTAAAAGGTCAGCTACCAGTTTTTATAAGTTTAATCATCATCAATTGTCAATAGCGTACAGCAGCCCACTAGAAATAAATTTTTTTTTACGTTACGGCACCTTATCTTTGGCGCCATGTAAACTCATCAATGAAGAATAAATATATATATATTATTATATTTATTATATTATTATTATTATTATACATTTCTACCAGTCGTCCTGAGTAGATCACCGCTCTCTATAGCCTTTTCTACTCCAACGATTACTGGCTCTCCCACAAACGTGGCCAGCCCAAAGCCACAAGTTTCGTTAAGACGAATAGCTATGTCAATGACTTTAGTTCTCTAGCAAGAGCAGTTAAGTTTATACTCCTTTGGAAGTTTCATGCGGAATGGCTTTTGTATTCTTAAAATGTTACAACGCGTCGTATAAATGCGATATGTTACATACGACACAACTACACAATCATGTTTTACGGGGCATATGTGTGTAGGCAGTATTTATCCGTTTTAATAAACATGTGAAATCGTTATCAATCTCATACTACTAATTAGTTATATGAAGTTTTTCAAATTGTGGGGAATGGAAATTGTGCCGTTTAACATACAATAACTCTACGTCTTGTCCTACTTAGGACACATGAGGCTAACACCCCATCAAGCTATTCAAAAACAAATCTATTTACACGAACATTGCCTGCATACATATACATAATTAATTATTTGTAATGGCAAATTATCTACTAGCCATAATAAACAACACTTCGGTTGTGTACGTAAATCCAATAAATTACAAGACATGCGTATGTATGTACATATATGGACATGTATATATTTATTTCGTTTAACATATATCATTATTTCAATACAAATATGAACACTTTTCAATTTTTGTGTCATATAATTATAGAGAAAATACAATACTTTTGTACTGTATTTTTGTGTCTCACCAAACTATTATTTGAGCAAAGCGAAATTTTCTAAATTAAGCTTAAAATTGGATTTCTTTCTGGAGTACATCACAAATACAATATTTTTGTCAAACGGTAAATATAGACCCGCGCAAAGATATGTCTTAAGGCATATCATTGGAGTGACGTTTTTGGAAAAGTAGAAAAAGGGATGATTAGATGGTTTGGGCATATAGAGAGGATGGATGAAAGACGACTGGCAAAAGAAATTTACCTTGCGAATATGGATGGCAGAGTCGGTAGAGGAAGACCACGAACCAAATTGCTGAACTATTTAAGAAAGGCCAGTTCAAGAGTACCCTCAACCGGCGGGCTTGCATGAGGAGAATAATGAGTGTGGAGGAAGCAAGGGAAGTATGCCGAGATCGTGGCAGATGGAGATCTGTGGTCTCTACCTTCCCCTTCGGGAGACAGGCGTGACGATATGTATGTATGTCGTTTTTGGTTGAGTTGCAGAAATATGCCGTTGGCAGCGTACCCACACCCCGGCTGGCGGTGGTTTGCATCTTGGTGTATGGCAATCTCGGTGTATGTTAGTGTATATTCAAGGTACATCAGACATACACAAATTGTTTCGGTTTCCAACCAGGAATGGAATCAAAAATCCTTGTATTGAAAAGTCAAGTACTCTGACCTGTGAATCAAGCGACAATGAACAAAAAAAACAATGACTACTCTACTGGTAAATTTACTGCTAAAGTTCTTAAGAAATTCAAAAACGCCCTCCTAATTAACTTGCAGAAACCATGTTACTTGCAGTCGTTCATAGAATAGCCTGGTGATCATCATAACTGTGGGGTACTATACTTTGCTTTCTTCATACACACTCGTGTACAACCATTCAATCGCGTGAAGCATTGGCTGTCGATATCGAAGAAATAATAACTTTTGTTATAAACACTGAGAGAAATACAATGCGCTTTTTAAAAAAATATGTATATTTAAAAACGCTTAAAGTTTTTATCTCTTTTCCACTCTCATTTGGCTTTAAGTTCTTATAAAGAATATTTTATTGTAGAAGTTTATTTTCAGATAATTTTTTAGTGTAGATAAAAATAACATTGAGAGGATCTGTCCCTTAATCTACACCCAAAAACAAATTATTAGACATTAATGACAGATAGTCATTAATATATTAATAAATATGTAAGTACAATTCTCCAAAATTTAAAAAAGACTTAACGCGAAACAAATCTATATAAACAAAAATGAATAAAAAGAAACTTTTGTGTATACTTTATGCGTTCCTAAACAGTTCATCTAATTGTGATGAAACTTTGGTGAACTCTTCTACATATTTTTGCTAACAACTTACAAAAGTGCTGCGAAGTTTCGACAAAAAAAATTTCGTAACTTATTTCTTTCGGTAGAATAACAACACATGCCAGGTACAGCTAGTTATATACAAAAACAGACTATCGTTTCATAAACCTATGATATTACACAATGAAGCACTTACCAGTAGTATTAATAGGCGCAATGCCATGCAGTACGTCTTGGCAAGGCTTGGTGTGTTTAGACCAATCCTTGTCTTTGATAGTGTTATATGACACTGCAGCAGTTATTTCTTTCTGTTGATCATTCATGAGATTCGGCACGCTACTTTCTATCTTGGGCTTGCCAAATAGCATGTCCGTTTTAGGATATTTGATATAGAAGAAAGCGTCTTCAGGTGCAGGCGGAGATGCGGCAAAAGGTTCAAACTCCCTGTCGACAAAATAATTAAAATATAATCCAACGAAATACCAAAATGGTCGAGCACAATAAATAGGTGTTGCACTAACGTTATCAAAATAATGACCGCTTCAAATCACGTATGATTGATAAAGAACACACATATGTACATTGACAGATAATTTAAGAACATCTAACTGATATATACATACAATAGCTTTATCGATATACTTAAAAGCAATTACAAGATAGTCTAATATTACTGTCCAAAACTCACGAAAGTATGTTGTTGAAATGCACCAGTACATTTCTCTTTTTAAGCATTGTTACAAATGTACAACAATCAAAAACTTAGATGATATTGATAGGAAAATATAACATAACGAACTAAAATCTTGTAATAACTGCGTTTGCTTTATATACCGTGTTGTTACAACTAATAAAACTATGTAATCTTATCAGCACAGCGTTAGCAGTGAGCTGCAAACTCGAGTTTGAAAATAACACGATATGACGTCACAGCGTATTGATGCGCCAATAGGAGAGACCCATGTGCACACTCCCCCGGTAAAGCACGTGACTGAAAAGTTACATTACGGAGGTCAAAGACAGCAATGCGAGGAAATAATTACTTTCATACAGAACATCGAGTGATACGACTTTGTCTACGTACCCTATCTAACAGAACAAGAAACAAGCTCACATGCACGCACTGGTTTAAGGGCAAATGGGGCCGTTCGGAAATATTGAGCTATAAATATTTTGGCAAAGGTACACTACAGTAATGCGTTCATGAAATGTACTGACACGTTACTGCGCAATCACATAACTATAAACTAAATTTCGCATACATTAATATAATAATTGGAGAAGCTTATATAGCATAACTGTAATAACTTAGCGACAAAAAGCGTTAATCTATCGAACACAGGCCGATTCTACGTTTATTCCGAATCTCTTTAGAAATAATTCTAAGTTTAAAAAAGTTCAAATTTCTCAAAGGGCGACAACGCTTTTGCAATGCCTCTGGTGTTATAGATTTCTGTGGCCGGCCTTGATTGCTTTTTGATGAAAGAATGAAGAGATAAAGTGTTGTTTTCATTTCATTTCAACTTAATTTTCAGTCACATTTGATTACTTGAAAGCTACATAACACCAGACGGTGGACAGTTTTTATACTATAATAAGCTTTTGCCTGCGCTTTCGCTCGTGAAATTTGGTCTGCCCCATTAAGTTTCGTGACAGATCATTTTAAATAAATATATTTTTTTTTTACTTAAATTATGTTTCACAATTTTGGTCGTAGTGGCTTCGACATAAAAGGTTGATATATGCTGTCGCGGACTTTTATTTAGAACTATTCAAGACAAACAATCTTACGGTACATCATCTTTGTGTAACTCCAATGGTTTAGGCAGCGTACGCCAAGATAGCTTTCAGAGGGCAGATTTTTTTCCGACTTAATTGACATGCATCGTTATAATACGACCAAAATTACATAAAATCATTACAAATTGTATATAAAAAATGCCTATATGTTATTCCGGTGTATAGCCTATATTACTGTAAAGTTTCCAAATCCGTCCAGTAGTTTTTTCGTGAAAGAGTAACAAACATACATCCATACTCACAAACTTTCGCATTTATAATATTTGTAGGAGTAGGAAAATTAATCGATAACGATTAATTAACCTTCCTATACCCGCGCGTTTGTCTGAGAGACCGACAGAATGATTTTTCGATTTTAAATAAAGAACGAATAATGCTAGTTTAATGAACTTGGTCACACGTCACGTCAATTTCAAGGTCGTATCAAATTAGGCAAGTACTAGAAAGTTCATTAAACTAGCATTATTCGTTCTTTATTTAAAATCGAAAAATCATTCTGTCGGTCTCTCAGACAAACGCGCGGGTATAGGAAGGTTAAGAATCGATAACAATAAAGTCATAAAACTTTTTAAACAAACTAATTAATATCGTCATTAATACAACCGTACTAGTTCTTTAGTGCTAGACAGCTACCTCTATTACAAATATTGATATAATTCCCACTCTAGGCAGGCGGGTTGGGGATCGTAAATAAGTTTTTATTACTTAGGTCAACATTGTGTTCTATATACGGGGATTGGCGCTCACAGTCACCTCATACGATACCCATGAGAGAAAATAGGGTAGCCCCATTTTATACCACATATTACAAGTTATCAAATCCTAAAATCTACGAGCGACCAGGTGTTACTAACTTCGTCGCAAAGAAAGTTGCAAGAGATAAATATAATGCATGGAGCTTTAGAAAGCAAAGGAATGAAGATGAATGTTAGTAAGATGAAATTGATGGTTTTTATGGACAGTCAAAAGTTTTACTTAGCTAAGATCCGCGACAAGCAAAACAATAACAGAAAATTAATAATGTGTGTTTTTCTGTTGGGTTAAGTGGATTTATTTGGAACTTAAACCAAAAACTTACCGAAAGTCGGCCATCAATTCTCCACCCACCAACCACTAAACACAACACCAAACACACATTATGGAAAAGTGAATGTGAATGATTTTGTATATATGGGGTCATTGTTTATGATGAGAGAGAGAGAGATGGAAAATGTAAAGGCGACATTGAAAGGCGAATAAAAGCTGGTAATCAGGATAATGGAGCCCTGCACTCCTTTATGAAAAGTCAAGATGTGGCTAAAACGGCCCGAGTGTCGGTTCATCAGGTGCTTGTTCCGACTCTGATGTATGGTAGTGAAATTTAGGTTTGGCAGAAGAGTCCCTAAAGCGGACAGAATGCTATAGAAATAAGAGCATTCATTCAGAAGTATGTGTGGTGTAACAATGAATGATAGATGATGAAATGAAGATATAAGAGAGCGATGTGGAGTTAAAAGTGTCATGACAAAAGTTGAGACAGAGATGCTTAGATGGTTTGGGCACATAGAGAGGATGAATGAAAGACGACTGGCATAAGAAATTAACGTTGCGAATGTCGATGGAAGGGTCGGTAGGGGAAGACCACGGAAAACATACTTTGACCAAATTACTGAAGTTTTTAAGAAAGGCCATGTCAAGAGTATCCTGAACCGGCGGGCTTGCATGAGGAGGGTAATGAGTATGGAGGAAGCAAGGAAAGTATGCCGACATCGTAGCAGATTTAGATCTGTGGTCTGTGCCTACTCCTGATAAGCGTGAGACAAGCGTGACGATATATATGTATGTATCCAATCCTCAATATAAATAATTACAAAATTTAAAACAGTTATATATACTTAATTTTTTAATAAACGGGTTTTCTTGTTCTGTTATAAAAACAATACATAAATAAAGTTTAAGTTGAAAGCAACTGGCTTTGTTTTACGAGGTTTTATTTTAGACACATTTATTTATAATGTGATATATTTTTGAAATAATTTGATTGAAATTAAAAAGAAAACTCCTCCATAAACAAAAGTATACGCAACAAAGTAAACAAAAATAAAACCGTATACGCAACGAACAATTGTCGCGATGACGTCGTTCATTGATACTTATCCACGTTGACATTGACAGATTGCTCACATTTGTTATTTTATGTAACAATATTTATAATTTTGTTTAAAAAAAGACATTCAAAACGATATATTGTAAAAAAGTGCGTATTTTTTTAGGCTAGAACGAGGAAACTTGTATAAGCAAGCAAAACAATGGAAGCGAAAATTTATATTGTTTTTTCTTTATGGTATTTGAAGGCAAATAAATAAGCGTTTCGCGTGATGGAAAGCAAACTCATAGACATATGCAATACCAGAGGCATTGCAGAAACGGCAACATTTCTGAATGCCTCTTTTTGAGTTACACATACATATGCGGCCCTGTTTCCTGAAAGTTTCAATGTCATATCGGTTTGAAATACCGTTGAAGGTAGCGGGTTACACGGAGTGGTAGTGTGTGGAGAGACGTAACAAAAAAACGCAACTGCTTACCGCTACTCGTTTTGGTAAATATTATATATTATTTAATTAATAAATTCAAAGCCTTCATTTCATGTTTGCAGTCAATTTTTATACAATGTTTTTAAAGATAGCACTTCGCGTGAGAAAGGGGGGGGGGGATTAAAGGCGCATAACATAACGTAACATAAATAATATTGACATTGAAGTTATCACCGCGCGAGTTGCTGAGGACAAACACCGCTGATAAATGCGCATTACTGTGACGTGTAATCTTATTTTACCTATTTATACCGAGATATATTTAATCTGTTCATTAACCACGATTCTAAATTAAACAATGGGCATTATTTTATATTATGTGTGTGTGTGTATAACCCACGTTTGGGTGACGCTGATTTGATTACTTACAAAAGTTCTCTTAATCTTCTAATATTTACAATTTCCTTTATTATTTTACAATATTGTAAAGCACTAAATCAATGCACGCTTCTAGAGGCGCAGTTGGCCCGATGGAGATTTCATTACAAACACGCGTGGTTGTCAACGTATTAATGGTATAACCATTCTTATTTTAATTTCAGACGGACAAAGGCTGCTTAAAACATTAAGGAATGTTGTTGAACAATATTTGATTTACATAAAATATCGCAACTCTTAAATTACAATTGCTAATTTGTTCACTTATTAAGAGAAATATTAAAAAACGAAACACTATTTGTATTTTTTTATTAAAATAATGAAGAATGACATTATAAAATCATATTCAAGGTAGTTTAAATAGGGCCGATTACAGCAGATTGCATCAGTTTCAGCTGAGGTTGAAAGTTGTACAAACTTTCAACCTCACCTGAAGCTGATGCAATCTGCTTATTCACAGACAAGGCTCCAATGACTCACTGATGGTGTTATAACCATCCTACAATGTGACAGGTAAACCCCTCAAGCAGCAGCCTCTTCGTTGCCACATACATCAGTGCTAAGCCGCTCACACCTACCATGCGTAATTTTGAGCACATTTTGCCAGTTCGGGAAAAGCTTATGGTCAACAGTGGAATAATGATATCACAGTGTAGATACACAGCCATAACACCCCCTACTGGACATTGGCCTTCCTCATAAATGATGGATGTTGCCGTAATCCCCATGCTTAGCTTGGATTAGGGATGACAGGTTGGTTTTCATTACTTAAGTAGATTTCACTGCCCGTCTACTTACATTTATATACATAATATTAATCTCGTACAACAGCTGGAAAGATATGGTGTGGTGCTATTCTATGCCGTAAACTACACATCAAAGTCTGTGGACTGAGCGTGGGCGGACTCAATTAGGCTTATGATAATTATAATTATGGTTATATTTATGTAAATATATTATATTATATGTAATTTATTATTATATAATTAATTATATGTATTATATTATATTATATGTATGTAAATATATTATATTATTATCAAAAGACTTAGTGAATATGTTACTCTTCATTATCATAAATATTTTTATTCCCCAATTTCTACTTCGAAAGTTGCACGTAGAAAAGTATTTAATACCTATTCTCCAAGTATAATAATTCTTTCTACGTGCAACTTTATGGAAAATAATATCACTTGTTTTTGCAACACTGTTTTATTATTAAATATCAAAACCTATTCGACTCTCGACTCTATTCGAATATTTTATTGTACCATCGGATTATTTTAACAATATTTTTCTATATTATTCCGTAAATAATTAAGCTTACCAATCTTCTTGCGAATTTACTCTCTTGAAAATCGCTGTCGTTACTTCATGATTCATTTTAAAATAATTATTTTTCTATTTTTATAAAATATTTGTTTTAAATAATTTCAAATATAACTTTTATACAATGTTTCTTTTCAAAAATCTCTTTTAAAAATAGTCACTTTTCCGTCGTAGAAAGTTCTATGTTATCGTAAACAACGCGTTTATCTCCCGAGATAGTGCAAAGATTTGGGATTTTAGGCATTTATTTACTTGATTACGTAACGCCCTATCAATGTTCCTACCTCTTTCTAATAATAACATCAATAACGAGGCAAACAAAGAATACGGAAAACGAATATAACTAAAAAAAATATTGATGCTCTCCAAGAGTACATTTTAATCAAGTCTTTAAAAAATTAAGATGCTTTAAAACATATTTCGACCACAAGGTGAATATGAATTGTAATTTTTTTTTTAAATGACGGTATGATTTCCGGCACATATAGAACCACCCCATTTCGTCTCGTGAGTAAGGCGACTATAAGAGAAAATACTAGT
The DNA here is from genome assembly GCA_031353405.1 of Baronia brevicornis. NCBI lineage: Eukaryota > Metazoa > Arthropoda > Insecta > Lepidoptera > Papilionidae > Baronia > Baronia brevicornis. The sequence continues at coordinate 24,254 of JASFAT010001137.1, forward strand.
TGACGGGCAGCAGAGTATGTCTGAGTAATAAAAACCAATCTACGATGCCAAACCGCTGACGGAACGTAATAACCACACTCCCCGTCTAGCAGTCGATTGTTACATCTGTATCGATGATGATTTGTAATAGCACATCAATTTAAGCAGATTTGCTTACAAACAATATTGCAAACTACCGTGTTAGATAATTTCAGGGAAAACCTGCCTCTCATATCGTGAAGGTCAAATAACTATCGCATTACTAATTAGGTAGCTGCAGTTGAACATCGTTTCTTTTGCAAAGCTATTAAAAATAACAAGAAACAAATCACCCTATCATCAATCCTACTAATCCTACTAATATTATATTTGCGAAAGTTTGTGAGTATGGATGTATGTTTGTTACTTTTTCACGAAAAAACTACTGGACAGATTTGGATGAAACTTTACAGCAATATAGGTTATACATCGGAATAATATATAGCCTACAATTTGTAATGATTTTATGTAATTTTGATCGTACTATAACGATAAATGTCAATTAAGTCGGAAAAAAATCTGGCCTCTGAGAGCTATCTTGGCGTACGCTGCCTAAACCATTGGAGTTATACATAGATGATGTAGTGTAGGATTGTTTGTCTTGAATAGTTCTAAATAAAAGTCCGCGACAGCATATATCTTATATATCTTACATTTTATGTGGAAGCCACTATGACCAAAATTGTTAACCATAAATTAAGTAAAATAAATAAATTTATTTAAAATGATCTGTCACGAAACTTAATGTAGCAGACCAAATTCCACGCGAGCGAAGCCGCAAGCAAAAGCTAGTCTATCAATAATTATTTTGCTGTCGCAGTACACAGCCGTACGTTGTGTCCACTCATATGTTGATGTAATACGTTCAAGAGGTAGTCACGAACAATCTCAAATGTTCGTGCACGTGCAGTGATGACGTCAATCTTTTTTTTTAAATAAAATGTTCAATCACGCACCTACAATTATAAATTACGTAGATAATATGATTATCTATTGATGCATATATGTTATATAACTACTGTTTCATTTTTATTTATGGTAATAAATTATATATTTAATAATATATTATTTTAATAAAAAAGTGAATGTTAATCTGTATAATATAGCTGAATTTTTATTTTTCACGTCCAAATAAGCCATTGTTCATCCTCAAATCAAACTGATATAAGCCGTCATTGATTGAAATGCCCGACAAACCTCACGGTCACAATATAATGTCGCCAGTGTTCCGTAATGAAATTCATCCTTTTTTTTATTAATATTTTAACATTATGACCAAAGATTATTAATATATAATGATAGATAAAAATTTCTCCTAGAAAACTAATTATGTTTAACTTCGTACGTACTACAATTATATATAATTAAAGAAGCATACACGGTTGTCGATATTCGTTGAGAAGATCTCACATCACTGTAATTTTCGGCAGAGATGTCAGATGGACTAATCACGTAGCGCGTTTGAAGCGTCAGTCTAAGGAGATTTTTACCATGTACGCGCCACGCATACCCTCTCAGATTGTTGAAATTGACATTCAACATAACAAGTCAATCGTGAAAACTCAACGTGCATGGAGAAAAATAAATAAAGTAAAAACTGCTCCTTCTGCGACCACATTGTATCGTTTACATGACAGATTTTCAACTGGTGAGGCACTTATAATCCCAAGCTTTCAAATAAAAAGCGACCAAGGCGATCGGATGGTAATATTGCACTAGTACAGCCTAGTGTTCAGAGGTCTCAAACACGTCGATCTGAGCAGTTGGGCATAAAACAAAACACTTCGCATTCATTCGCATATTGGGACACGATTTGCGTTTATGCCCGTACAAGATTCAATTGACGCAAAAAAACATCTTTTCGTCGAATATGGACAACCTTGTACAAAGCAAATCAAAACAGCCCTTCTACTACAATAACGACGCTTGTGGCGGCTTCAAAAGCAAAGATGGCGCCACTACCTCGTACTGTTAAAGTGGCGACAAAATAACGCGTCTTTCTATTCCTGCTATTAACACGTTGAGCGCCACACGTTTTTCTAAAGCAATCCCGTTTCAGTAAGCTGTTACTTCATACAAAAATAATAATCGTTTAAATTAAAAAATTTTAATAATAATACTTATATATAATAATATTAATATAATAATTATTTTTGTATTTGATAAATAACACCATTTATAAATATCTCACAAATGTGTTACATCAAAGAGACTAAGAACTTGGCACTGGAGTTTTCATTTTTTATGTCTCTTTATTGTTCATTTTTATTATATAGTCCATATGTCTAACTGCTGAGCATGGGGACTCCCCATTTCTAGAGAAATGGATATGAGCCCACCATGCTTTTCAACCTTCTAATAATAACAACCACTTTAACTGGAGTCCTCACTTGGTGTTGAAATATATATGATGGCATTTAACTGATAGCAGGATTAAAAACTTCTGAAAAATCTCAAACTAATGCAGTGTGCATATGTAAGCACAGAATGCACAATCACCTTAGAATTCCCACTACCAATTTATAATGGTTTTTTACAATATCAATGGAGAATTTAGATGCAGTGTCTTCAAGATGCATTTGATAAACACAAATTTCATCTAATAAAACTAGTTTTTACATCACTTTAGTGTTTACCTGACTTTAATTAAGAATTATAACTAATGAGTTGACATATCACTATATCACCAGATGATTATGGTGGCATATATCCATTGTACAAAAAAATGAAAAAAATATCTGTTAAATGTAAAATAGGATTTCTATCAAATAAACCAGTAAGTATACTAATATAACCTGGTTAATAGTAAATTACATATCTATTTTATCCCCCATATTATATTTTCCATATAACAATATATATAAAATATACTTGTATCCAGAATATCAAAATTTACATTATAGTGAATATTAAGTTTGATAAAATCAAGTTAACACAATAGTGTAGAATAAAATTTATAAAACATTTAAAACAAACATTAGCTACTTTAATAAAATCAGAATTTAATTACAACTCACTTTGCTGGTTTTGATTTCATCCATACAGGAAGAGTGAAACCGTCTTTTAGTTCAGGATCACTTGATGCCATCTTGAGTGCTTATAATCTTGATATAAATATCAATACACTATATCCCTCTTATATTCAAATCCTCTTTTGGAAATGTAAAAAACCTTTAAAAAAGGAATAATTGTCTCTGGTATATTTGATGATTGGTGTAAGACAATTATTGAATGTCTTTTATGTGAATTATATCTTGAGCAGAAATGATAAGCTTATACTTATTACAAATATTAAACAACTGTGAACTGATAACAAAAAAGTAACTCTTGAATTAAGTGTAATAAAAAAACATTAATACAACAAACAGACAGTGCTCAAGACACTGTATGGGATTCAATAGGCTTCTTGCAAAGAGTAGGAGTAGCCATCTGAAACAGAAATACTTTTAATTAATTAAATTAATAAGTTAAATTTTCACCATATTTTGCAACCTTTTGTGTTTATAAAAGAACTTCTAAATTCTTTTAGAAACATTTTTAAAAAGAGAATTTAGAATTAAGGAGTGTTGTTGGACGTGGAAGGCTGAATTGATAAAAAATTATGAAACCAAACTGCCACACCGTCTACCCATAGGAGGACAATCTTAGTCTATTGATAATAATATATAATTGATATTGATAATAATATATAAAAATACCATTAAAATTATACACTAAGAGAACATATTTTGAATAATAACACTGTACTTAAGTACAGGTTAGCCATAAGATTATATTAAGATAAATCAAAGGAAGTAACTAAATAAAATCTAAACTTACACTAGCATTCGACAAAACTTGGGAATATATACAAATCATCGTAAAACACAATTTTATTTCACCACCACAACAAATCTAAACAGAAACGCAACAAAATGGATAAAATTAGACCAATGCTACCAGTTACTAGAGCAAAACAACTGATAATCGGTTATTTATCGATTCGATATCGAATTAAATAAATTAAATTAATAGCGATAAATACGGATAAGTTAAAATTTTGAATTGTATGCAAGAAAGGCTTTACAAAGGTCGACACCCTACTCTGTACTCCCCAAATATAAACAGAAATGTAGCAGGACATAACAATGTCTCCGAGATAATAACTCTACGACTAAACTACAAATCTCTGGCTTTAAATATCATTCAGGTTTTTGCACCCACCGACAACATTAACAGCATCTACCAAAGATTTGAAACTGTATTAACAATAATAAAATCAAGAACTGAAATGATTGGTGATTGGAACGATGAAGTAAAAATCACCGCTAAAGACATTTTATGAATTAATCCTGATGGAAAGAGCCTAAAAACCTAAAATGCAACATCATCCTAGGGAGAATAGATAACACAAGACCTCGTGGCTGAAGGGCGACTGTTGAGCAAATCAAATAACATACTACAGATGTCCATGCAAAGAGATGTACGAACGAGGCGTCAGAGGAAAGACTGGCATTAAGAAATTCATACCAAGACATTGCGGATCACGATGTTTAGGATTAAGGAAATGGTAAATTATAATACACACTTTGTGTTATAGTAAACTTATTGCTGAAGATCAGGCTCGGTGGCGCTTCTTGGGGAAGGCCTTTGTCTAGCAATGGACTGCCGGAAGCTGTTGATGATGATGAAACTCACTGTCATTGCTGAAGAATTTATTTGAACGCGTTAATCTTAAAACTACCATCAGACTGGAACAATTTTTTTGCTTTTTACAGCCTATTTAGGTTGTTGGCAAATAATCATCACGCTACGACTCTTAATAATGGAACAGCGATAAAATAGTTTATAAAATGTATTTAATAAGAAAATGCAAGTTTTCGTATTTTTTATTTCATATTCGATATACAAAATAGTTTTTCATTTTGTATTTAAAATACTTAATGCAAACTACCTAATTCGAAAATACTTTATTAAAATAAAATACTATTGTACTTCTAAATTTCCTTTATTTTTAAAAATATGTTTTTTTATTATTTAAGGAAGTCATCATTTTAGCCAGCAGGCAATTTAAGTAAGTTATGAAAGTAAATTTACTAATTTACGTCGTAGTACGTTATGCGCGCTAATTCCTACAAAGACCGTGTCAAATTGAGACTTAGAAGTCGGTATGCGGACCCCAGGATCCGAGGCAAATGCTGAGGATTTATAGGTAACAAATTTACTTAACAGATTTTAATAAAATAATTTGTTCAAATACACTGTCGCTCATTTTCCTTCTGTGCGGTCTCATAATCATATCACCATAAGAAAAGCCTTTCTTGTGGTGCAGAGCTAGGCAGGCAAGTATTATATTTTAAAAAGACAATCTTTACTGCAGGGTATATATTTAACGAATAAAAGAGGCACAACTGTGAACGCGCGTCAAGATAATTGTTACTATCAGTTCAGTGCTGCCATGGCGAAAAATTAAAATCCAATTTTATCATAATAATTTATTGATGTTGACAAAACTTATTGTTAAATATTTATCACTTTTCTAAAAAAGTATTCAAATACGAAATATAAAAATTCAGTAATTGTCAAAAAGAGGTTACTTAAAGTTAAGGATTCGAGAGTATACGGTTACAGTAATACTGTAACCGTATTTATTTTCTACTATTGCAGATGAAGGATTACTATGCAAGAATGAAAAACATATTCGGATAATGGAAAGCTATTTTTTCAGTTTCTATATTATATTTGTTTACTTGCTTATAAAGATTATTATTTTCTAGTGTTGTGTTCTTTCAGGAATTTTATTGAAATAAAGTTTATTAAGCAACTGGGGTTCTCGTGTTTTTCCTGAATATAACTATAAAAAATAGTTTTTTAAATGTCGAATAAGATATTTAGCATAATTATGGAATGTTTCATAACTCCATAGGTAAAAAATGTCTAAAAGCTTTTTTATATAACTGCAATTTAATATAATAATATATTTTGTACACGCTTATCTCTTACATACACAAATATATTTTTAAATATAATATTATACGTGCAAAAGCAAATAGTTATCCTAGTTTTCCATATCTCGCATAATAATGAAATTGCTAAAGAATAATTAAGAAATTAAACGATCGAATTGCGAACGAGTGAATCGATTTCTGGCTCACCAGTGATTTTCGCACCACTAAAATGAATCAATGGCTGTCATTATCATATAATAATCTATTTGTTATTATAATTAACAGAAATATAAATTTGTTTTCATTTTTCGCCATATATAGTTAAATATTAGTTCAGAATGGCTATAGAAGAACCCGCGGATCTTGATTGGATAAAACTTCGCCAAGATATGAGCAGCCCAAATACTGAAACATCTAAAGAAAAATTTAAACGGAAATTTACTGAGAATCCCTTCGTTCCTATAGGTTAGAACAATTTAAAGTTAAAAACAATAGAAACATTCTACTATACATTATATATATACTTATACATTACATGGTTATTTGTATGGGTTATGTAATTTTTTAATATTTTTAGGTTGCTTGGCCACAGCAGGGGCTTTAACCTATGGATTATGGTGTTTTAGAACAGGCAAAAAAAAGATGTCACAGAAAATGATGCGTGTAAGAATTGTTGCCCAAGGATTCACAGTAGCAGCTCTTGTAGTTGGAGTCTTGGTGACCGCTGGAAAAACAATCAAATAGTTAACTAAATATGTAAAAAATAAGGATTTAAATATTTACTGCAAACCTATAAATATGTAATTAAATGTTTTATTTAGTGATAAAATTATTAGTTTTGATGTCATTCCTAAAGAGATGTCCTAAAGATTATTTTATGGATGTATGTATTGTATACCTATGTTATATATTCCTTTCAAACCACTCACCACACTCAAATTGCTTATTCTGTATTTCAGCTGTGGTCTATCTATGCATCAAAATCAATGTTATGTAGCATTACACATCACACAAAATATTGCATATAATGTAGTAGATTCATTCATTCTATTAATACTTGTTAATTAGCTATTTTTAACTCACATATATACACATAACATACAGTTTGCTTAAACACAACCTAACATTTGATGTGACATTTTATTTTTATAGACATTTTTTTCTGGTTTTATATGTCTTTTTATGTAGTTTTGTTCTCATAATTTATTTTTATAAAAACATTAATTGACTTTATTGTAATAGAATTGACCATGAAGTGTATTTATTAGAATAAGCTGTTTTCAAATGAAATGAATAAATACATAATTTTTGGAATTACAATATATGCTTTTTAAAATAAATAATGTCATTTAAAATAAACTCAATCTCATGCATTATTAACAAACTTTCCTTAATTAGGAAACTTTCAAAATAAAACTTTTTGCTCATAGTATAATCCTAATCCGAAAACAAAATAATGATCTTTCCAAGGATTAGGTCTTATAAAGCAAAATACTTAGGAAAATTTAATTGTGTATATTGCATACTCGGTTTTGAATCAAAAGTACTATCATTTGGTATAAAAATAATTAGGCGTTAATTCGAATCGAGTTTGAATTGAATGCAGCATTGGAAAACTTAATCAACACTCGATTTTTTAGGGAATTGAATATCAATTTCATTTCAAAACAAATAGCTTTGCAGCTCTAATATGTACTGAAAAGAACATCTTTTTTCTCAGTAGAAGTTACGGCTGCAAAATGAAACGAGAATGTACAAAAACACTCTCAAGGAGAGAGTCTTTGATACGGGTGCAAAAACTAGAATGAGACATAGTACAAACGAATGCAAGACGAGCATACCAACTGGATTCACGCATTCGGCTTGTCTGCCATTAAAATGCAAAATTAAAATCTATATATTTTGCATAGTATAGTGGACACCGAGACGGAAAATAACAAAGCTTGTTCACCTTCAAATAATGGCAGCTCCGATACGTAACAAAACTAACTTTATAAGCAAGTAAATGAGCCGGTGAACTTCGTTTCACCTACATTTTATGTGATTATAACTTTTGACCAGCGATTATCAATCATAATCAATCTTCCAATTTCAATTCATCGTGATCAATAATACTCGCTGCTACTAAATTATGGTATGGTTAGAATTTAAGAAATTTAGATATTAAATAAAACTTTATTGTAATTTAAATAAATTAATAATGTATATTATTAACATGAAATATAAATACACTTGTTTAATTTGAATTTTTCTAATAAACTATGTTCTTTTTATTTTCTGGTGCGTAAATATGCAATAATGCTGGCCTTCCGAAATGCGATTACGCGACAAAGTATATGTCGTTCGTGCGCGAAACATGATAACTCCAAGTTAGTTTCGCAGTCATTTAGTTTTTTTAAGTTTTTCCTATATTTTTGGGCCCTATAACCACGAGTATAATTGTTATGGATCGTTTGATAGGTTGTATATGTAGAACGAATTTTAAATTACATGTCTTGTGTTCTTTGGTATGTTTCCCCAGTATCATAGTATTGGAAGAAAGCTAACGAAAATTATATCTGCTGGTAGGCTTATCTTCACCTGGTATATTAGTACTTAGACTAAGTCTAAGTCTTAGTTATGAAATACTTTTCAAAATCATACAAAAGACTAACGCCATCTCTTGAAAGTAAAAAAAATATTTATGCTGTTCTTTAATGTTTTCCCTATATTTTTTTATTCGTAAACCTTCCCTGTATTATAGCGAACAAAATTAAAAAAAATTCAAATTGGTCGAGCGGTTTTTGAGTTTTGGCGTGATTAACAAAATAGCTCTCCATTTGTATAAATATAGAAGATAATATGTTTTTATTTAAGTATTTGATTCATTTTTCAAATTATGAAGTCTTAAGTCTGTGCATCCTCCCTGTACTCTCGTGTCGTGGTATCTAAACGTGGAAATTGATAGTCCATCTACATCACAAACTAAAATTTCGCTAAACGAACTAAAGACAAGGACTACACGATTCTCCAGTACATATGATTTGAAATAACACTAACAAACCCTCAAAAGAATTAAGGTCACCAACATAGTTTTAAAAGTTAGCAAAGTGAAATAGCAAGTTTATTAGAGAACCGGCAACTATAATAAGAACTAGAGGGCAGACCGCACATTGGTAGATGTAGTGTGGGACGTACTCGGCTAAGTGCATGATCAGCCCACAGTGCTTGATAGAAACTAGATACGTAAAAACGACGATCGGGCTAGGTATATGTGGTATTTATTAGGAGAAAGTATGTCCCTAGTAACGCCGCTAATAATCAAATATCTGAAATGTTAGGTTAAAGTTCTGTACACCCGAACACTTTTATTCGAAAACTCGAGTATCAAAATCGCGAGTTGAGTCTGCCTGATTTGGCCAACACTAATGTTTATTATTTTCTCGTCCTATATGATATTAATTTATTATTGAGCACCTAAATAAGTAAATGATGAAGGTATAATTTCAAAATTAAATCTGTTTCCCTATATTCCCCATTACCAAAATTTAGAATTTATTCGATTTTTTAAAACTTATGGAATATAAGAATAAACAAAGGAATTTCAAATTAATATCATTTTCTTCTAATTAAGGACGTGAACCAAATAACATACTTTTAGCAATAGCATTTCTCTTTAGTGGAATTGATGCGACATTAATTTTATTATGAACGGATTTATCGCTGTGCATTGCGGTGAGTGCTGATTTCAGTTTACTTTTCTGATAGATTTATGTAATTAATTTCCATCATCATTATTATAATCGTAACAGTCAACCTCTGGATACTGAGCTGCCTTAAAATTAAGAGATGTAATTCGCAGACTAAGCGTGACGATGACGGCATCATCTTCACGCTTGGCCTGCGAATTACGACAAAGATCGCAAATTGGTTTTTATTACTTAAGTATACCCTTATGCTTATCGATTGATATTTGCTCTCATAGTCTTGTATCACATCCACGGTAGAAATAGTCGCCCAATTCTATTATGGGAACCACACTGCAAAAGTGATGTAGAAGTATTATACTCTAATTTTAGGAGCTGGTTATCACAGTGATGCACTTAAGAAGGAATATCAAAGAACATGCTACATTGCATGTCGAAAGGCAGCAGAAGCTTTAGAACTGTGGAGGAAATGCCCTAGAAGCTGTGGAAAAAGCTATAATTGGTAAATATTATATTGTAGGTTAACAACAATTTGGCCTCCTCCATCAGAGATTCTGAATTCCAAGTCCAAAACAATAAATTGTTTAAAATTCTAATATTATTTATTCATCTTAGTACTTTGCTTGTTTTTGTGTAAAAACCCATGTTACTTTGCTGTAGCTTGATGAAACTCAAAGTGGTATATGAACTTTGCAAGGGTTGCATATGGATTACACTTTTAACATCTTTATGAATCATCATGCAACACCATTAAATCAATATCAGTTTTCACACTATAGTCAGAAAAAAATATATTTTTAAAGTGTATGCATAATAGCTATAAAAACAAATTAAAAGTTATTAAATTTGAAAAATATAATATTTAGTAAGCAAGTGGTCTATCCAAAACTATAAACATGGCAAGTTACCTATAAAATAAAAAAGTTTGTGGAACTGCTGTATATGCAATTGATTGAAAATAAGAATCAGTTCAGATTTGCTATTCTTTCATTAGATTTTGTTATTCATTTGTTAATTTTTTAACCATATGCTAGATAAAAATAATGTTTTATATCTAATTATAATGTGTTACATTTTAGGCACATTTGAATTTAATATCAATTAGAGTTTTATATTAGAGAATAAGATTTTGACTTTTAAAAATAATACGATAAACTTATTATTTTTAAATAACCTATAAGAAATTTACCACCACCACTTTCATGCCATCAGATTGTCTCTTGGAAAATTAGTGGCAAATATGGTCCAGTAGTTTGCCTCAAATATTTGGTTTAATGTGATTATTGTTTTATAAATTTTCATCATGCTAATTCATGACTATTGTTTTTGCAGAATTAGAAAATAGCTCATTAACTAATGCCGGGTATGGATCCAATTTAAGTTGGGAAGGATCAGTTGAATGTGATGCTTCTATTATGAACGGTCAAACTCTACATTTTGGTGCATGTGGAGCTGTGTCAAATGTTTGGAATCCTATTTCATTGGCAAAACATTTGTGTATTAAACAATGTGAAAGTTTATCTTTGGGTCGAGTACCTCCTTGCATTCTCACAGGGCAAGGAGCACGATCATGGGCGGAAAGAATGGGTTTGGAAATAGTGGATGACAGAAAAATGATTTCAGCTCGTGCCTTTCGTAATTACAAACACTGCAAACGAAAGTTGAAAAAGTACTCTCTACAAAATGATGTAAAGTTTAGCCCTTTAGACACAGTTGGAGCTATTTGTGTTGATTCAAATGGTGTTGTAGTCTCTGGAGCTAGTTCTGGTGGAGTATCTTTAAAACATGAAGGACGAGTTGGTCAAGCAGCCTCCTTTGGTAGTGGAGTATGGGCTATGATGAGTAGAGATGGAAGACAACCTTCGGTGGCAGCCTGTACTTCTGGATGTGGAGAACATTTAATTCGAACTCAGTTAGCGAGAAATACAGCAGAAAGCTTATTAGAATCTTCCCCAGTTATAGGTTTAAGTAAATGTTTGAAGGAAAAGTTTTTAGAATCACCATTTTTATGGGATGTATCGGAAAGATTGGGTGGTTCACTTGCTTTAACTTTCGATCCACAAATAGGTGAAGGAGAACTATTGTGGGGTCACACTACAAAAACTATGTGTATTGGATATATGTCAACAGAAACTTCTAAACCAAAGGTAAACATTTTAATGTATGTTTTATTATTGCATATTTATTGGGACAGTGGTTTTATAAAAATATTTGTTCTAGTGTATAATTTCATATCTACCTCCAAAAGTGGAATCGGGTCATAAAGCCGTAGTATCAGGAATTCCGTTCAAAGTACACATGCAACCATGCCCAGTATTGCAGTGGGAAGTGAAGACTGAAGTAAATATTAATGGATCCCATTAGTGTGACAAATGTTTTTAAACAATAAGTATGATTAAATAGTAGTCTAATATTTATAAAACTAAAATTAGTGATATTTTTTATGATATACTAGATGTAATGGTATATAGTATGGTTTTTTTTTCTAAAAAACATTTTAAATCCGGATTGCTTGTTCCTTTTTCCCATCTTTTGGGCAACTTGAACACGATGCGATGACGCGCGTTAAATGGTGGTTTAAACAGCTTATAATAGGCCACGCCCATTTGGTCTCATCAAACACAGCATCATCTTTCTACTAAAGTGGTTCGTTCTTACGATCAATGTGAATGGTGCGTTTGGGTCTTGATTTTTACGGTATTCAATGAAAAACGACGGCCTTATATACCGAGTGAGCAAAATACCACACTATTCTATTCTAAATCTTTTTTAACCCTCATGGCCGCTTGGAAACAGGTTATTGATTAACATCCAATAGCATCATAATCTTTGTCCAACAATTTGTCTGAAATCCGTATTTTATACTTGTTCACCCAGTAATATACAAGTATTGTTTTGTAAAACTAATCTGTGTGTATAATGTAAATTGTAAAAATGTTTAGTAAACTTGCACTAGCCGCAACTGGTTAAATTGAATCTACTGAGATAATAGGATATAATATTAAATATGCATATTAATGTTTGTAAGATATAAATTGAGAACTAATTAAGAACATGATATACATCTGCATTTATTTGCAATAAGTTAACTGAAATATTAATTAATTTTTTGGGGAGTATTTTATAATGACATTTCAATACATAAATAATTTGTCAAAAATGCTATTGAATGTAGTCAACTCAAAAATCATGAATAAAAGAATAAATTACTCAAAAATAAACACCACTGATAATAGTGCAAGTTACTGAAATTAAAATATAAGAACAATGATAATATTGTAAATGATACATCAAGTTGATATGTATCTATCATAGGGCCCAACTATATCTTATCTATATCAACTCCTATTAGTGATATGCAAATTAACAGAAAGATTAGAATTACGACTAGCTTGAAACATATTGTAGAATTTTATAAAAGTGTAGAAAGTATTATAAAAAAATAGTTAATGTAGGAAAATCTGTTTTAACATGAGTCATTTATTTGTGTTTATGTACTATTTTCTACTTTATGTAATAAATTTAAGTCGTTAAATATGACCTGACATTGAATGTCTGCGGCATTGTTTAATAAATAACGAAACATGCATAATCCGTACATGACTTGGTAAACTGTCTACAATTAGCATACTTGTCAAACTGAAAAATACCATAATTTAAATTAATAAAATTAAACTCTAATTATAATAAAAAAATAACTTTATGTGATTTTTTTCTACATTGTAGTCTGTTATTAACATCCCTCAATTGTCTGATATTGAGATTTAGCACATTTGATCTACCGTAAAGGCACATCTTACGATTTAAATCATTGATTTATGTTAGTAATTATAGTCCAGGCAAATTAGGGGTTTCACCTCAAGTCGCGGACACCCTACGATAATTAGGTTTTGAGACAAGTTTTAGGGTGTCAAAATAAAGGTTTTTACAAGTTTTTAGCTGACTGATTGTTGGCCTCATTTGACTAATTTTCCTGGACTAATAGTTAATTATTTTTTTACTTTCGTATAGTATCTCAAACCTGTGTTTCGCTACGATTCGTCCTATTTCGACTTTATTCGAAACCGTTAAGTGAATTTAGTCCTGAACCTTAACTACTACTTTCCAACAAGGGATATTCGACCATATTTAAATCGGCTTAAAGGTCGAATATTACTTTATCGATAAGCTAAAAATTTGCCATATAGAAAATTTGCTATATTATACATTGAAAAATAATGTTAGCTTTATATATTTATTTTTTGACTATTGAAAACTATATAGAAAAAGTGTAAATTTATAATTTTACGTTTACCTATTACAGTCCTAATGTGTGCGATCTACATTTAATTTACTAACATTATCAGTACTTCTTCATAAACATAAGAAAATTTAAAAATAAATATTTAGGTATATTAAAACTATATTTTTATTTGCCTCGACTCAATTGACCGGCTCGCCTACCCTGTAATAGATGATTTTGTAAATGTTACCATGATAATTAAGTAAAAAATATTTACTAAAATTAAGTTTTTGTTTCATTATCTTAAAAGTATGGACAATAAATAATTATTTCCATAAAATTTCTTGTCAATGGTGTTAAGAAAGAGTCGCATATCGTCGGCCTAATTATCAGAATTAGTAAGTAGAGTATATGACTAAATTTTACATACATACATATCGTCACGCCTGTTTCCCGTAGGAGTAGGCATAGACTGCAGATCTCTATCTGCTACGATCTCTCCTACTTTCCTTGCTTCCTCCACTCCCATCTCTCCTCTGGCAAGCTCGTCGGTTAAGGGTACTCTTGGCACAGCTTTTCCTAAAAACTTCGGAAAATTGGGTCAAGGTATGTTTTCCTTGGTCTTCCCCTACCGACCCTTTTATTCACATCCACAACGTAATTTTTTTTGCCAGTCGTCTTTTATCCATTCTTTGTGTCAGTATCCAGTCTTATGTGCTCAAACCATCTAAGGCTCCCTTTACCTAAACTTTTGTCACGACTCCTTTTACTCCATATCGCTCTCTTATAACTTCATTCAAAGTTACCTCACACATACTTCTTAATGCTCTCATTTCCACCGCATTCAGTCTAGAAGTCGTTTTAGACGGGTTTTTCTCGGATCTGAAGCCCGTAACTGCTGGTGTTCCGCAAGGCTGTGTTCTTTGATTCTCCTGCATATCAACGATATGTTACAAACTAGTAGCATACGTTGTTATGCAGACGACACCACGGGTGATGCCTTATACCCCGGCCGTGCAAACATAACAACCCCAAAAAGACAAATTTGCTCATTGACCACCATTTCTTATATCGTATCTCCTCGCTTAGAAGACACTCCCCCTTAATTGTAAGCTGTGTATCGGAATCCTTGGCGTCGACATATCACATGACATCCGTTTAAATCTGTTTTACTTCTATTTGGAAGAAAAAGCCAAGCTGGCCTCGAAAAAGCTGAGTGTGGTCAGTAGAGCGAGACTGTACAAAGCATAAGTCTGGCTGCACGTGTTCTCATCTCTGGGCCGGGGCTCCCCAGTATCAATTTCTGCCACTTGACCTCATACAAAGTCATGCAACCCGAATCGTCGATGACCAAGACGTCACCGATTGGCTTGATTCTCTAGTGCTGCAGAGGGATATCTCATCTCTATCGCTTTTACCATAGGAAGTGTTGCAAGGAACCGTTTGGAAAAAACAAGCCTATACATGCGTGTGTGTGTGTGTGTGTGAGTATATGTATTTGTATAAACTATATAATATGGAATGTAAAAAAGAGATAAGATTCATAAGATTTAAATGATTTATTATAAATTGTGCTTAGTTTTAAATCGGTGAAGCTGCTCATTAAGAAGTATGTGTGAGGTAACTTTGAATGAAGTTATAAGAGAGCGATATGGAGTAAAAGGAGTCGTGACAAAAGTTTAGGTAAAGGGAGCCTTAGATGGTTTGAGCACATAAGACTGGATACTGACACAAAGAATGGATAAAAGACGACTGGCAAAAAAAAATTACGTTGTGGATGTGAATAAAAGGGTCGGTAGGGGAAGACCAAGGAAAACATACTTTGACCTAATTTTCCGAAGTTTTTAGGAAAAGCTGTGCCAAGAGTACCCTTAACCGACGAGCTTGCCAGAGGAGAGATGGGAGTGGAGGAAGCAAGGAAAGTAGGAGAGATCGTAGCAGATAGAGATCTGCAGTCTATGCCTACTCCTACGGGAAACAGGCGTGACGATATGTATGTATGTAAAATTTAGTCATATACTCTACTTACTAATTCTGATAATTAGGCCGACGATATGCGACTCTTTCTTAACACCATTGACAAGAAATTTTATGGAAATAATTATTTATTGTCCATACTTTTAAGATAATGAAACAAAAACTTAATTTTAGTAAATATTTTTTACTTAATTATCATGGTAACATTTACAAAATCATCTATTACAGGGTAGGCGAGCCGGTCAATTGAGTCGAGGCAAATAAAAATATAGTTTTAATATACCTAAATATTTATTTTTAAATTTTCTTATGTTTATGAAGAAGTACTGATAATGTTAGTAAATTAAATGTAGATCGCACACATTAGGACTGTAATAGGTAAACGTAAAATTATAAATTTACACTTTTTCTATATAGTTTTCAATAGTCAAAAAATAAATATATAAAGCTAACATTATTTTTCAATGTATAATATAGCAAATTTTCTATATGGCAAATTTTTAGCTTATCGATAAAGTAATATTCGACCTTTAAGCCGATTTAAATATGGTCGAATATCCCTTGTTGGAAAGTAGTAGTTAAGGTTCAGGACTAAATTCACTTAACGGTTTCGAATAAAGTCGAAATAGGACGAATCGTAGCGAAACACAGGTTTGAGATACTATACGAAAGTAAAAAAATAATTAACTATTAGTCCAGGAAAATTAGTCAAATGAGGCCAACAATCAGTCAGCTAAAAACTTGTAAAAACCTTTATTTTGACACCCTAAAACTTGTCTCAAAACCTAATTATCGTAGGGTGTCCGCGACTTGAGGTGAAACCCCTAATTTGCCTGGACTATAATTACTAACATAAATCAATGATTTAAATCGTAAGATGTGCCTTTACGGTAGATCAAATGTGCTAAATCTCAATATCAGACAATTGAGGGATGTTAATAACAGACTACAATGTAGAAAAAAATCACATAAAGTTATTTTTTTATTATAATTAGAGTTTAATTTTATTAATTTAAATTATGGTATTTTTCAGTTTGACAAGTATGCTAATTGTAGACAGTTTACCAAGTCATGTACGGATTATGCATGTTTCGTTATTTATTAAACAATGCCGCAGACATTCAATGTCAGGTCATATTTAACGACTTAAATTTATTACATAAAGTAGAAAATAGTACATAAACACAAATAAATGACTCATGTTAAAACAGATTTTCCTACATTAACTATTTTTTTATAATACTTTCTACACTTTTATAAAATTCTACAATATGTTTCAAGCTAGTCGTAATTCTAATCTTTCTGTTAATTTGCATATCACTAATAGGAGTTGATATAGATAAGATATAGTTGGGCCCTATGATAGATACATATCAACTTGATGTATCATTTACAATATTATCATTGTTCTTATATTTTAATTTCAGTAACTTGCACTATTATCAGTGGTGTTTATTTTTGAGTAATTTATTCTTTTATTCATGATTTTTGAGTTGACTACATTCAATAGCATTTTTGACAAATTATTTATGTATTGAAATGTCATTATAAAATACTCCCCAAAAAATTAATTAATATTTCAGTTAACTTATTGCAAATAAATGCAGATGTATATCATGTTCTTAATTAGTTCTCAATTTATATCTTACAAACATTAATATGCATATTTAATATTATATCCTATTATCTCAGTAGATTCAATTTAACCAGTTGCGGCTAGTGCAAGTTTACTAAACATTTTTACAATTTACATTATACACACAGATTAGTTTTACAAAACAATACTTGTATATTACTGGGTGAACAAGTATAAAATACGGATTTCAGACAAATTGTTGGACAAAGATTATGATGCTATTGGATGTTAATCAATAACCTGTTTCCAAGCGGCCATGAGGGTTAAAAAAGATTTAGAATAGAATAGTGTGGTATTTTGCTCACTCGGTATATAAGGCCGTCGTTTTTCATTGAATACCGTAAAAATCAAGACCCAAACGCACCATTCACATTGATCGTAAGAACGAACCACTTTAGTAGAAAGATGATGCTGTGTTTGATGAGACCAAATGGGCGTGGCCTATTATAAGCTGTTTAAACCACCATTTAACGCGCGTCATCGCATCGTGTTCAAGTTGCCCAAAAGATGGGAAAAAGGAACAAGCAATCCGGATTTAAAATGTTTTTTAGAAAAAAAAACCATACTATATACCATTACATCTAGTATATCATAAAAAATATCACTAATTTTAGTTTTATAAATATTAGACTACTATTTAATCATACTTATTGTTTAAAAACATTTGTCACACTAATGGGATCCATTAATATTTACTTCAGTCTTCACTTCCCACTGCAATACTGGGCATGGTTGCATGTGTACTTTGAACGGAATTCCTGATACTACGGCTTTATGACCCGATTCCACTTTTGGAGGTAGATATGAAATTATACACTAGAACAAATATTTTTATAAAACCACTGTCCCAATAAATATGCAATAATAAAACATACATTAAAATGTTTACCTTTGGTTTAGAAGTTTCTGTTGACATATATCCAATACACATAGTTTTTGTAGTGTGACCCCACAATAGTTCTCCTTCACCTATTTGTGGATCGAAAGTTAAAGCAAGTGAACCACCCAATCTTTCCGATACATCCCATAAAAATGGTGATTCTAAAAACTTTTCCTTCAAACATTTACTTAAACCTATAACTGGGGAAGATTCTAATAAGCTTTCTGCTGTATTTCTCGCTAACTGAGTTCGAATTAAATGTTCTCCACATCCAGAAGTACAGGCTGCCACCGAAGGTTGTCTTCCATCTCTACTCATCATAGCCCATACTCCACTACCAAAGGAGGCTGCTTGACCAACTCGTCCTTCATGTTTTAAAGATACTCCACCAGAACTAGCTCCAGAGACTACAACACCATTTGAATCAACACAAATAGCTCCAACTGTGTCTAAAGGGCTAAACTTTACATCATTTTGTAGAGAGTACTTTTTCAACTTTCGTTTGCAGTGTTTGTAATTACGAAAGGCACGAGCTGAAATCATTTTTCTGTCATCCACTATTTCCAAACCCATTCTTTCCGCCCATGATCGTGCTCCTTGCCCTGTGAGAATGCAAGGAGGTACTCGACCCAAAGATAAACTTTCACATTGTTTAATACACAAATGTTTTGCCAATGAAATAGGATTCCAAACATTTGACACAGCTCCACATGCACCAAAATGTAGAGTTTGACCGTTCATAATAGAAGCATCACATTCAACTGATCCTTCCCAACTTAAATTGGATCCATACCCGGCATTAGTTAATGAGCTATTTTCTAATTCTGCAAAAACAATAGTCATGAATTAGCATGATGAAAATTTATAAAACAATAATCACATTAAACCAAATATTTGAGGCAAACTACTGGACCATATTTGCCACTAATTTTCCAAGAGACAATCTGATGGCATGAAAGTGGTGGTGGTAAATTTCTTATAGGTTATTTAAAAATAATAAGTTTATCGTATTATTTTTAAAAGTCAAAATCTTATTCTCTAATATAAAACTCTAATTGATATTAAATTCAAATGTGCCTAAAATGTAACACATTATAATTAGATATAAAACATTATTTTTATCTAGCATATGGTTAAAAAATTAACAAATGAATAACAAAATCTAATGAAAGAATAGCAAATCTGAACTGATTCTTATTTTCAATCAATTGCATATACAGCAGTTCCACAAACTTTTTTATTTTATAGGTAACTTGCCATGTTTATAGTTTTGGATAGACCACTTGCTTACTAAATATTATATTTTTCAAATTTAATAACTTTTAATTTGTTTTTATAGCTATTATGCACACTTTAAAAATATATTTTTTTCTGACTATAGTGTGAAAACTGATATTGATTTAATGGTGTTGCATGATGATTCATAAAGATGTTAAAAGTGTAATCCATATGCAACCCTTGCAAAGTTCATATACCACTTTGAGTTTCATCAAGCTACAGCAAAGTAACATGGGTTTTTACACAAAAACAAGCAAAGTACTAAGATGAATAAATAATATTAGAATTTTAAACAATTTATTGTTTTGGACTTGGAATTCAGAATCTCTGATGGAGGAGGCCAAATTGTTGTTAACCTACAATATAATATTTACCAATTATAGCTTTTTCCACAGCTTCTAGGGCATTTCCTCCACAGTTCTAAAGCTTCTGCTGCCTTTCGACATGCAATGTAGCATGTTCTTTGATATTCCTTCTTAAGTGCATCACTGTGATAACCAGCTCCTAAAATTAGAGTATAATACTTCTACATCACTTTTGCAGTGTGGTTCCCATAATAGAATTGGGCGACTATTTCTACCGTGGATGTGATACAAGACTATGAGAGCAAATATCAATCGATAAGCATAAGGGTATACTTAAGTAATAAAAACCAATTTGCGATCTTTGTCGTAATTCGCAGGCCAAGCGTGAAGATGATGCCGTCATCGTCACGCTTAGTCTGCGAATTACATCTCTTAATTTTAAGGCAGCTCAGTATCCAGAGGTTGACTGTTACGATTATAATAATGATGATGGAAATTAATTACATAAATCTATCAGAAAAGTAAACTGAAATCAGCACTCACCGCAATGCACAGCGATAAATCCGTTCATAATAAAATTAATGTCGCATCAATTCCACTAAAGAGAAATGCTATTGCTAAAAGTATGTTATTTGGTTCACGTCCTTAATTAGAAGAAAATGATATTAATTTGAAATTCCTTTGTTTATTCTTATATTCCATAAGTTTTAAAAAATCGAATAAATTCTAAATTTTGGTAATGGGGAATATAGGGAAACAGATTTAATTTTGAAATTATACCTTCATCATTTACTTATTTAGGTGCTCAATAATAAATTAATATCATATAGGACGAGAAAATAATAAACATTAGTGTTGGCCAAATCAGGCAGACTCAACTCGCGATTTTGATACTCGAGTTTTCGAATAAAAGTGTTCGGGTGTACAGAACTTTAACCTAACATTTCAGATATTTGATTATTAGCGGCGTTACTAGGGACATACTTTCTCCTAATAAATACCACATATACCTAGCCCGATCGTCGTTTTTACGTATCTAGTTTCTATCAAGCACTGTGGGCTGATCATGCACTTAGCCGAGTACGTCCCACACTACATCTACCAATGTGCGGTCTGCCCTCTAGTTCTTATTATAGTTGCCGGTTCTCTAATAAACTTGCTATTTCACTTTGCTAACTTTTAAAACTATGTTGGTGACCTTAATTCTTTTGAGGGTTTGTTAGTGTTATTTCAAATCATATGTACTGGAGAATCGTGTAGTCCTTGTCTTTAGTTCGTTTAGCGAAATTTTAGTTTGTGATGTAGATGGACTATCAATTTCCACGTTTAGATACCACGACACGAGAGTACAGGGAGGATGCACAGACTTAAGACTTCATAATTTGAAAAATGAATCAAATACTTAAATAAAAACATATTATCTTCTATATTTATACAAATGGAGAGCTATTTTGTTAATCACGCCAAAACTCAAAAACCGCTCGACCAATTTGAATTTTTTTTAATTTTGTTCGCTATAATACAGGGAAGGTTTACGAATAAAAAAATATAGGGAAAACATTAAAGAACAGCATAAATATTTTTTTTACTTTCAAGAGATGGCGTTAGTCTTTTGTATGATTTTGAAAAGTATTTCATAACTAAGACTTAGACTTAGTCTAAGTACTAATATACCAGGTGAAGATAAGCCTACCAGCAGATATAATTTTCGTTAGCTTTCTTCCAATACTATGATACTGGGGAAACATACCAAAGAACACAAGACATGTAATTTAAAATTCGTTCTACATATACAACCTATCAAACGATCCATAACAATTATACTCGTGGTTATAGGGCCCAAAAATATAGGGAAAACTTAAAAAAACCAAATGACTGCGAAACTAACTTGGAGTTATCATGTTTCGCGCACGAACGACATATACTTTGTCGCGTAATCGCATTTCGGAAGGCCAGCATTATTGCATATTTACGCACCAGAAAATAAAAAGAACATAGTTTATTAGAAAAATTCAAATTAAACAAGTGTATTTATATTTCATGTTAATAATATACATTATTAATTTATTTAAATTACAATAAAGTTTTATTTAATATCTAAATTTCTTAAATTCTAACCATACCATAATTTAGTAGCAGCGAGTATTATTGATCACGATGAATTGAAATTGGAAGATTGATTATGATTGATAATCGCTGGTCAAAAGTTATAATCACATAAAATGTAGGTGAAACGAAGTTCACCGGCTCATTTACTTGCTTATAAAGTTAGTTTTGTTACGTATCGGAGCTGCCATTATTTGAAGGTGAACAAGCTTTGTTATTTTCCGTCTCGGTGTCCACTATACTATGCAAAATATATAGATTTTAATTTTGCATTTTAATGGCAGACAAGCCGAATGCGTGAATCCAGTTGGTATGCTCGTCTTGCATTCGTTTGTACTATGTCTCATTCTAGTTTTTGCACCCGTATCAAAGACTCTCTCCTTGAGAGTGTTTTTGTACATTCTCGTTTCATTTTGCAGCCGTAACTTCTACTGAGAAAAAAGATGTTCTTTTCAGTACATATTAGAGCTGCAAAGCTATTTGTTTTGAAATGAAATTGATATTCAATTCCCTAAAAAATCGAGTGTTGATTAAGTTTTCCAATGCTGCATTCAATTCAAACTCGATTCGAATTAACGCCTAATTATTTTTATACCAAATGATAGTACTTTTGATTCAAAACCGAGTATGCAATATACACAATTAAATTTTCCTAAGTATTTTGCTTTATAAGACCTAATCCTTGGAAAGATCATTATTTTGTTTTCGGATTAGGATTATACTATGAGCAAAAAGTTTTATTTTGAAAGTTTCCTAATTAAGGAAAGTTTGTTAATAATGCATGAGATTGAGTTTATTTTAAATGACATTATTTATTTTAAAAAGCATATATTGTAATTCCAAAAATTATGTATTTATTCATTTCATTTGAAAACAGCTTATTCTAATAAATACACTTCATGGTCAATTCTATTACAATAAAGTCAATTAATGTTTTTATAAAAATAAATTATGAGAACAAAACTACATAAAAAGACATATAAAACCAGAAAAAAATGTCTATAAAAATAAAATGTCACATCAAATGTTAGGTTGTGTTTAAGCAAACTGTATGTTATGTGTATATATGTGAGTTAAAAATAGCTAATTAACAAGTATTAATAGAATGAATGAATCTACTACATTATATGCAATATTTTGTGTGATGTGTAATGCTACATAACATTGATTTTGATGCATAGATAGACCACAGCTGAAATACAGAATAAGCAATTTGAGTGTGGTGAGTGGTTTGAAAGGAATATATAACATAGGTATACAATACATACATCCATAAAATAATCTTTAGGACATCTCTTTAGGAATGACATCAAAACTAATAATTTTATCACTAAATAAAACATTTAATTACATATTTATAGGTTTGCAGTAAATATTTAAATCCTTATTTTTTACATATTTAGTTAACTATTTGATTGTTTTTCCAGCGGTCACCAAGACTCCAACTACACGATTCTCAGTACATATGATTTGAAATAACACTAACAAACCACC